>VYZW01010753.1:0-43253 GCA_013401315.1 Balaeniceps rex | reverse complement strand
CTCGCGCGGCTCCGGGGGGCGGCACCGGGAGCACCGCGGGGCCCGGCAGGGCCGGCACCGGGAGACACCCCCACCCCGCGGGGCCCGGCAGCCGCCCCCGGCCCCTCCGCCGGCTGCCCCATCGCTCCGGCAGCTCTCCCGCGCCTGGCCCCCGCTCGCTGCCGAGCTGCGCTTCCCAGGCCGCGGCCCCACCGCACATCCCTCACCCCAGGCCTCCGCGGGAAGTACGGGAGCTGACCCCGCTCTGCAGCAGCGTGCGGTGCTCTGTGCATCGGCGTCCCGCAGGTCCCAGCCCCCTCACCCCGCCACACTGTCCCTTCCACCAGGGCCCCGCTGCCCCCGGGCCCGCGCCCCCGAGATCCAGCTGCTGCCTCACCACCCTCTCGCTGCCTTCTCCCCCTTCCTAAATCTGTGCCTCCCCAGCAAACACCATCAGCAGATGCCACGGGGCTCTTTCTGCGCCGCAGACGATGATGTTAAGGAGCAGCACTATGCTCAGAAACTCTTTAAAAGCCTCAGCACCAACATCCAGACACCCTCCTGACCCGCAGCTGACTGCGGAGAGTGGCAAGAGTGCAGCAGGACAAGCATAACCATCTCAGCCAGACCTTCGCTCCTGTCTTGTTCCAGAGAAAAGTGTTTTTCCTTGATCAAACACACCATATTTAAGCTCTGTCCCTCCTTCCAGGCCGTTTCTTCCAGAGTCCCCCAATGCAATACCTCCTCTGCCTCTTCCCTGGCACCCCCTCACCTTTGCTGCCTGCAGCGCAGTCCCTGTCTCCAGCATCTCCCCAGGACCCTCCTCCTCCTCTCTTTTTCCTAATGAATTTCCCTCTCCCTGGCTTTCCTTCTTCTCAGTGCAAGCATCATCTGCTCTCCCTCTGGGGAAAGAAAAAAAAGCTTGACTCCCCCTTAAAATTATTTTTACCTTTCTGAAAGCTCTCTCTGCTAAACCAGCCTAGGTCTTCTCCTGCCTCTCAAAGCCTCTCCAGGGAACATCTTAATATCAGCATTTGCTTTTCCCCCTCCTTATCCAGGGAGGCCTTTGACTCCACTGCCTCGACTCTTCTAAAATCCCACCAGCTTTTTGGACTCCGGCCTCACTTCAATCCCTCATCCTCCTTCACAGTACGCCCTCACGATTTTGTTGAGCGCCCCATCTCCTCTCCAGTTCTCCATGGATGCACCCAGCCCTGGTCATTGCCCGCAGCCCTAGGACTAAATCCCACCTCGCCATGAGGCACCACCCGGTTGAGCCTTTCCCTTCCCCACAGCACAGACAACATCTCAGCCAAGCCCCTTCCTCTCCCTTCTCCATCCTCTCCTAAGTGCACAGGTTCCACCATCTGCCTCCCCTTCCACCTCAGCCCCTGTTAATAACACAGACCACCATCACCACACGCTGCATAAGCAGAGCTATAGCCCAGCAGCCTCCTCCCTTAGCTGGAAGTCCTTCTCTTCCCTCGACTTTTTTGCGCCTTTCAGACAATAAAATCTCTAATTCAGCAGTAGACCCTCCCAGCTACACGGTGCTGAACACACAGAGCAGCTACTCAGGCCGAGGATCAGCTAAAAGATGCCCCTGCCCACACCATGTCAGTGCTTCTCAGGCAGAAGACGGGACGCATCCAGCTCCCCTCCCTCCCAAGCCAACGGGCACCGATGTCTGAAACCGAGCAGAAGGCGCCTGACAATCCGCCAAAGCTACAGCTCTGCCATCTGTGCCAAGGTCACAGGAACACGCGAGCTGCCAGACTGGATCCGACCCTCATCCACATCATCTGGTGTCATGTCTCCCAGGAGCAGCCGCACTGCAGCGAGGAGCGAGGAATTCTGCAGTAAGCAATTACAAGGGAACATCTTCCAAAGAGCGCTGAACACCAGCCGAGGCTGGCTGCAGAGACCGTGGCATCTCCATCACCGGAGATGTCAGAACCGATCACACAGACGCCTATCAGGAGTAATTCGGACACAGGTAACCAGCCTTATGGCAGGGAACCAGACCAGCACCTCGCAAGCTCCTTCCCAACCGCGCTCAGCACAGCTCCTCGCTCCCAGGGATTGGAAGCTGTTCCTGTAATGAAGCAGGGCCACCTATATTCATCCCTTCTCAAAATCCTGGGTTTAACTGCTACTGTAACCATGCCAGATGGTACACCTTCTACATGAATCTCATCTTTGTAAAATATTCTGACAAGTTCTGGGCTTTAAGGTATCGCTGAATCACAGAAATATCTGCTGGAAAGGGCTCCAAGAGATGATGTACCACACACTCCCCTGCTGAGGCGGGACCAGACGTGCGTGGATCACCCCGACAGGCGTCTGTCTGACCCATCCTAATGACCTCCCTAAGCCCACTGCAGTACTGCACCATCCTCGCTGCTCCTGTTCTTCCTCCTCCCACGATCTTGTCCAAATCCCCTTGCCTGCATATAAAGCCAGCTACTTCTGCCATACCCTTACTGGCTGTGGAAGGTAACAGACCGCATTCTTCCCTACAGCCTTAAACGTACCGAGGAACACAGAGTTCCCCTCAACTGACAACGTCTCCTTCGCTGTCCCACCGAGGATTGTATTTTTAAAGCTATTAGTGTTTTTAATGCATTCCCTTCAATTCTCTACAGTTTTTCTACTACCTGTTTTTAAACGCAGCGCCAGAACCTGGGCACAATATTCAGCTGAGGCCTCCAGCAGCACCGAGAAGAAATATACATACCACATCCATATTGCTACATCCCAGGAAGATATTGGTCTCTACTACACTAACAACATAATGATACTTTTACCTAATTAGCCTGTTAAAGGCAAAGGTTTCCATATGCTATATACATTGATATGATCCCCTCGGCATTATTCCTACAGAAAGAACAAAAGACATCTAAAATAAAATAGAATAAAATGGAGCCTCAGATACAACTTCTGGGGGCAGGGGGCTGCAGGCAGGGTGCTTGCACCCAAGGAAGGGCTCAAACCCTGCCAGATCTCGACAGCATGTGGACTCTGGCTGCCTCTTCAGCTACCATGGCTGAAACGGCGACTGATGGAGGAACTGTTCTGAGATTAAGACCAGGAAACCAGAAGCCACCGGTGTTTAGAGACAGCCACCACTGAAATATACCCCACGCACCTTCAAGTGTCTCTTCTTAGGCAGTTTACTCCATGATTATACTGGGTTTGACTGGTGCTGTGTGCTATCTAATGCAAATGAAAGGCTACGCCATCCGAATTCACCTGCCTGGTGGGAAGGGGCTACTGCTGGAGTCCCCTGTGCCACGTGAGTCTCCGGAAGCAGATGAGCTCCAAGAGCGGGGATGTAACAGGGACATCGTGCTTTTGCAATCCTGACCCGGGGCAGGTGCCTGGGGACAGAAGCAAGTTAGTCTCTTACCAGTACTTTTATGAGTCACACTCATGTTACATATATTATGGCAATGAACATCTGGCTTAAATTAACAAAAATCCATGAGCAGCTAAACAACAGCTGCACTGGAAGACAGTCCGAAAGTCAGGGAACTTTCCACTGCTGGCTAGTCCCCAGTTCAGGGTGGAGCCCTGAAGCAGAAAGAAGTCTGAACCGTGACTGGTCAAATGCTCCGCTCCTCCAGACCTAGCTGGCATTGGTATTTCTGCTCCAGCTGTCTGCAGATGCAAAGGTTTTGTTGCAAGGGGACATTCAGCCTGGAGGATAGGACGGCCGCATTCATCACCCCACCTGGGTTTGAAGGTGCTGTCGCTCTGCAGAGGGCCCAAGTCTGGGAGACCCACCGCAGGAAGCCACGCATCCAGCATGGACAAGGGACCGGCACTGCGGCGTCTTAAGAACGCCTCAGCAGCTGGGAGGGAGGGATGAGGTTCCCAGCACGGACGGAGCCGTAAGTTTTCAGCACCCTGGCAGCAGGCAGATGCCAGCAGCAGACCAGGTGGACAGGAGACCTCAGCCAGCCCCAGGACCCACGTAACAGCGGGGCTGCAGAGTGCCCAAGGCCAGCAGCCCCACGCAGCCCGTGCTGGCGGTGGGACTGCGGGCAGGAGACCAGGCTTAGTACCACTGCCCAGGCAGCGCTGCCAGGGGACAGAGACAGGATGGGGCACAGTGACAACACCGCACTTGGGCCAGGCTGCGGGATGCCCAGGACCCCTGGCACACGCCCTCCAGCCCAACCCGCGTAAACGGCGCGAGGCCGGAGCTGCGGCGCAGGATGGCTCCGTGCAGTGCCATGGGACGGCAGCTGAGCCTGTCCGGGGCTGCGGGACCCCGAGCGCTGTGCCAGGGCCGCACCGGAGCTGCCAGGCTCTGCAGACCAGCTTCAGCCGGCTCGGCCGCGCACCAGAATACTGATGAGGCTCTGCCCAAACACGGAGCGTCCGGGGGCGCAGCCTCCGCTGCCTGGCCGTGGGGTGCGCAGCGCCGCAGGCCCTGCAAGCCCCCGCAGCCCCGCGTCACAGACCACGCTGCCGCAAGCAGTGCCCGGCCCGGCTGCCAGCACGTCAGCAGCAGGCAGCGCACGCAGCCGTCACTCGGGGAGGCGGCAGCGGGGCAAAGCCCTGCCTGCTGGCCCCACAGGGCAGGGACAGAGCCATCCTCTGCCCCACCAGGAGGAGCACGAAGGAGATGGAGCCATTTCCCCCAACCCTGAGCGGAGGGGCACTGTTTACAGCTGAATTCAGCCACAGCCAGGCTCTGGGCACGGCTGTGGGGCTCAAGCATCCAGCACAGACTGCAAATCACACCAGCTCTGCCATGATAACCCTTTCTGGTCACCCCAACAACCCATTCACAAGAGACAATATCCCCACCCTCTCCACTGACAAAACACCCACCAGCCCAGCAGCACCCTGCAAATCCCCAGGGTCTCAGACTGGAGAAATGAGGCATTGCTCCAGGCCCGAGCTCCGGCAGAGCCCCTCGCTGCCCTGCCTGCCAAGCGGAGCCCCTGCGCCCTGCCCGAGCCTCTTCCCCCTGCCCTTGCCCCCTTTGCAGCCCCAGAGCCGTGGGTTTGACACCTGCAGGCCTGACTTTCTACGGCCTCTTGAAGCGAGAGATCGCTGGGAGCAGGCTGTTACCTGCAGTCTCCATGGAGCGAGGAGGACCAGGCCCAGCCAGCAAACAGTTAACAAAAGCCAGGAAGTAAACAGAAAAGGCACACAAGAGCCTGACTTCAGCATCAGCTCTCTCCCTCCTCCCACACGCTCCCCCCAGCTCGGGTCCTGCCTGCAAACCTCGCCACTGCTGACGAGGAAATTACCACCTTCTCCCCCTCGGGACTCAGAGCGCTGAAGCAAACCACCCCCTTCCCACACGCCATGAGGTCATGCCCATGTCACCCAAACCACCCCGCACCACCCCATCCCCACGCACGCAGGGATGGGCACGCTCTCGCCCATGGAGAAGCTGAGCACCAAATCTCCCCCAGCTCTCCAGCGAGGCCAGCCGTGCTGCAGACCCCGTGCCAACACACTGCAAGACAGACGCAGAGACATGGGGCAAAACAGATGCAGAGATGGCGCTTCCTAAGCCAGTCCAGACCCCAGTGCCACAGGGAAGCCCTAGAACATAAGGCTTTGAGATGCTATCTCCTGGGGTAATAGAAGATCAAGGCAGCGATCACTTCTGCTCATTAAACCACCCCCCCGGGCACTCCTGCAAGCAGCGATGCTAATACCAGCGTCCTGACTAAATCTCAGCCTCCGCTTAGCTGCCGTCAGTCTGGTACCTCCGCTCCAAGCCACGGGGCAGACTCGCTGAGATGCCAGCGTAGGCACCAGGCTGTTCCCAGGCTGTATTTACGCAGCCCTTCCATGCTCCTCACCGGCCTCGCAGGAGACACTCAAGCAATGCCTGCAGGTATGAGCAGACTCAACGTGATTAGGCTAGACGTTGTGAAATCTCCTCAGTATTTTGAAATCCAAAGACAAAAGCCCGTGTGAAAATTTGGGAAGAGGACTACAGGAGACCTCTTCAGGTCCTCAAACCCAGCCCTTGCCCTGGTTTTAAAATCCCTCCCATAATCAACATTAACAACGGTGCAAATTCTCTAGTTTATTGCAAAAGCAGCGGAGGAAAGGAGAAATGGAAAGAAAAATACCAAAGGGGTGAAACTAAGAGACGGACAGTGCAGAAATAAGACTCAGAGGACAGGTAAATAAATCTGGAGGTCAGGAGGAGAACACAGCCTCCCGGCCAGGGGATAGAAGAGGCTGAACCCTCCCCAGCCTCAACAGAAAGGCAGGGATCCTGCAGCAGCCCACGAAGGACGGCTGCAGAGCCAGCTCCTCGGTGGATCAGGAGGGCAGAGGAGACCTCCGGACCTTCCCAGCTGAAGGCCAGCCCTCACAGCAAGGCTAGGGAGTTTGCCCAGAGGATCAAAGCCAAGCAGTCTCCCAGGGGCGCAGCCCCTCTTGCCGCTTCCCCATCAAGCGTCCGGCTCAGGACAGTGCTCCCCGGCCTCCCCAGCCAGGCTGGGGCATCAGGACACCCACGCAAAGCGCTGCGTGCAGTGGGGAGGAAACAAAACCCTTCTCGGGTACAGAGAACCTCAAAAATGAAACAGTCCTGCCCCACTGCGGGGGGGGGAAACCGGCTGTGCTGAACACTGACGTCAAAGGAACCTGTGCGGTGTCTGTGCGGACCCCGTCACTGCCCTTGAAACGCCCTGCCACCCTTGCCCTGCGCCTGTGAGGCCGGGCAGCGCTCGTCCCACCCAGGACGGAGACAGGCTGAGGCTCGAAGGCCACACGGCCACGACGCAGCGCAGCACTGTGCAGCAGTGCACAAGTACGGCCTCTCTGCCCCACTTCTCGTTCTAGCTGCGCTGTCTTTACACGTGACTGTGCCGTTGTCACGTTCGCACGCCCAGCGGATAAGGGACATTCCTACACCCGTACGAAAAGCTCCCACCCTGGCAGAGGATGGAGCCTGGATCCCCCAGGCCAGGTCTGCACTGACTGGACAGACCGCCCGTCCTCAGGTCCTTCTCGTGTCGCGTGCGGCGCTGCTCAGGCACCACCACCGAAATGCACAGCAATTATGGGAACAGCAGACACCAGCAGAAGGTAAGACTGGAAAGGCATTCAGCTCTACAAAAAGGAGAGAAGCCCAGAACCCACATGGAATGTTCCCAGCAGAGCTTCCCAAAGCTATCTGAGGCCGGTCCTCCCCGGAAAACATGCAAAACAATTACACTGCAAGAAGGCATAAAAAGGTCCCGTCCTTCTTCCCCGTTCCCTCCAGGCACCCGCCCAACAACAAGAGAGGAGGTAAAGGAAGCATTTTCAAAAAACAAGCTAAAAAGTCACAGAGACTGATAACAACATGAGATGCTCACGTGGAACTAAGCATCCCAACAAATGCCTTCAAATACCATTTTACCCAGTGCTTCTACCTCGTCATCCTCCCGAGGAACAGCTCGGTGACTAAGAACATCAGCATACAAAGGCAGAGACTGTTTTGCCACAAACAAGAAGAGAGTCAGCGGTGAGAGCAGCATTAGTAAACTCTTCTGTATCACACCTGGTGCGGGGTAGTTACAGCACTCTAGCCAGCCACAAAGTTCTTTAGAAAACCCAAACCAGCTTCCTCCCTGCGAAACAGGCCACAGACCCCATGTTTTAGCTTAAACTCTCATTAGCAATTGTTTTAGAAAAGGAAATATAACTCTTAGGATGTTAAAAAACATAGATGTCATCTAGCACACGAAACTAACATTTACAACAAAATGGTATTGGTGAGAATACGCATTTCATCAAACCCACTCACATCTTCAGGTGGTGCAACGAGGACCTCGGAGCGAGCCAGGGCCAGCCTCCAGCCCGCAACGCAGCGGCATCCTGCAGCAGGTGCCGAGCCAGAGCCCCTGCTCCAGGCTGGACGGAGGTTGGATGTCTCCTGCTCCTGCTACCGCCTAGGTACCAGGGTCCCAGGCTCTGACACCGGGAGCCCGGAGAGGGAATTCCTGCACAGGTCTCCGCAGGCGGGACAGCATCTCCTCCCACCACCCTCCCCGCGGACGTGTGGCTCGCTCGCAGGGGCGGGGGGCAGCTCCGTCCATGCTAACAGTCGAGTTCAGTTTCATTTTCATTACCTGATTGCCCATTATCCAACTTAACTTTAGGTGGCCATCCAAACACCCACCAAGCCATGCGGTCATCAGCCTCAGCCAACAAAGAACTATAAGGCATTTGCAGAACGTGAACTTCAACAAAACATTTCATACGGTGAAAAGGGAAAAGAAATAGTTACCGTGAGAAAGGTGGATATTAGTGGAACAACTGTGAAGTTTTCATCTACAGATTAAATAGACCAAGCGCTTTCAGGGCATGGGCCTGCCAGCACTGAACTTCCAGTGCCTCTGGTTGCTTATGTTCGAGAAAAGAGCTGAACTCTTCACTGCAGCGTGCAGGCTGTGACCCAAAACTGCCTCCATGACCAGGACAAGGGAGGTGGCGAACGCAACACCGGTGTTGCACAGCAGGTCGGAGGGAATCCTAGGAACCCTGGAGCAGCCAGCTAACATCTGTAATGGGAAAACTGGTGAAAACAATGATGAAGAACAGAGCAAGCAGAAACATAGATAGATGAAACATCCTGGAAAAGGATCAGTACGGATTTTGCCAGCGGCAGTCGCACCTCGCAGAAAGACGTCACCTCCTTTTGAAAGATGAACAAAACCATCTGAACTCAGGAGATGCAGCTGGTCCAGCTGCACTGTGGACATCCAGCAACAGCCTGACCACATCCCTCCACCGAACGCTCTCAAGTTTCTCTGGAAGGAGAAGGGGAGCCCTTGGGTGGATAAACAGCTGGTTAAGAGGGGAAAAGGACCGCCGGAAGGCCACTGGCTCAGTGTTCAGTTCTGTTTAATATCTTTATCAATGGTCTGGATGAGGGGATCGAGTGCACCCTCACTAAGTTTGCAGGCAACACCAAGTGGGGTGGGAGTGTTGATCTGCTTGAGGGTAGGAAGGCTCTACAGAGGGATCTGGACAGGCTGGATCGATGGGCCGAGGCCAACTGTATGAGGTTCAACAAGGCCAAGTGCCGGGTCCTGCACTTGGGTCACAACAACCCCATGCAATGCTACAGGCTTGGGGATGAGTGGCTGGAAAGCTGCCTGCTGGAAAAGGACCTGGGGGTGTTGGTTGACAGCCGACTGAACATGAGCCAGCAGTGTGCCCAGGTGGCCAAGGCGGCCAACGGCATCCTGGCTTCTATCAGGAATAGTGTGGCCAGCAGGAGCAGGGCAGTGATCGTGCCCCTGTACTGGGCACTGGTGAGGCCGCACCTCGAGTGCTGTGTTCAGTTTTGGGCCCCTCACCCCAAGAAGGACATGGAGGTGCTGGAGCGTGGCCAGAGAAGGGCAACGAAGCTGGGGAAGGGTCTGGAGCACAAGTGCTGTGAGGAGCGGCTGAGGGACCTGGGGTTGTTCAGCCTGGAGAAGAGGAGGCTGAGGGGAGACCTCATCGCCCTCTACAACTGCCTGAGAGGAGGGTGCAGTGAGGTGGGGGTCGGTCTCTTCTCCCAGGTAACAAGCGATAGGACGAGAGGAAATGGCCTCAAGTTGCATCAGGGAAGGGTTAGATTGGATAGTAGGAAAAATTCCTTCACCGAAAGGGTTGTCAAGCACTGGAACAGGCTGCCCAGGGAAAGGGTTGAGTCCCCATCCCTGGAGGTATTTAAAAGCCGGGCAGACGAGGTGCTTAGGGCCATGGTTTAGTGGTGGACTTGGCAGTGTTAGGTTTACATTGCACTTGATGATCTTAAAGGTCTTTTCCAACCTAAACGATTCTATGATTCTATGAAGGAGGTCACCAAGGCAGTGCCGAGAAGCTGGTGCTGGGAGCTGTGCTCCTCCAGAGACGCACGCCTGGTCTGGGCCAGGGGCGAGCAGCGGGGTGACAGCTTCGGCAGGGAGCTCTGCGCTGCCGAGGGCACCAGCCCTGGGCGCCCGCAGGACAGAGCCGCCCAGCCTCCCGGCATGAACGGCTGGGCCGAGGAGCGGCGCTGGGATTCAAGGACAGCCATGCCCATCGAGACAAGGACCCTGGCTTCACAAGCAAAACGTGGGTTCTAGGCTGGCTACTGCTGCCCGGGCACAGAGCTCTTGGCTGCAACGGGCAGCTCGGCCATGGTCAGACACATGAAATGGCACAGAGGAGGAAGAACAGGGAATGAGACAGACGGCATCGTTATGGCACTGTATAAAATCCGTGCTTTACTCCCACCCTGAATGCCGTGTTCTGGTCCCTGACTCAGAAGGGACACAAAGAGCTTCCATGAAATGAACAGAGAAGGATCTGTCAAACTAAGGAGGAGGCAGCCGAGGGGGGGGAGACTCCCAGTCTATGATCTGATCTCCAGAGCACTGCACAGGTAAGTAACAAACAGCATCTTCCAACAGAAGAGTTGGGGAAAGTCAGATTAAACTGGCGAGTTTCAAAGCAAAGGGAGGCGCTTCTTGCGGACTCCTTGCCACAGGAGGTTGTGGACACTCAAAGTTCACCCAGTTCAAAAGCAATTAAACGGGATCACAGAAGAAAATCTGACCAGCACTATTAAATATGAAGACACTACCACTGGCACAGGAGTCCCTCAGCCACACACCACTGGATGCTGAGTCAACCAGGGAAATATTACTGTACATTCCTCTTGGTTTCATCCGATTCCCAAGGCTATCTTTCAGCCATCTTCTAAGAGGATACTGGGCTAAACCAAGCTTTGGTCTGAATCAGCACAACCTTCCTCAAACAGACCCTTGGTTCCTCTGACCACCCTCATAACCCATTTCTGCTCCTGGTTCCATCAAAGGCCTCTTCCCCGCAACAGGCATCGTACGAAGCCTCCTGGAGGAAATCTCAGCCATGCCGTATACAAGGACACCGCTGTTTTCATGTCACGTATTCTCCCTATGTAGCGTAGGGCTGCACTTGCCATTTTGATGGACACGCCACCATAGATGTACTCCCCTGTACGTCCATTGCTCCAAGAAATGCCATGGCATAAACGAACCCAGGCTATGACTTCAGAGTGAACAGCGCAGCACAACTTCAAGGGAAAATAATACCAAATAAGCGAAAATTCCCATGGCAGTTTATTAGCCTGGAGCTCTAAGCGCACTTTCTCCGTAAGCCTGGGAGCCTCCGACCCAGCAGCTTCCAGATAATGAGTTCCTTAGATCCCTCTGGCCCTGGGGATCATCCTGCCCTCACGGCAGCAGAAGCCGGATCTGGGCTTTCCAGGAGAGACAAACGAGAGAGAGGGACACAGCAGGAACGTGCCCAGGGAGATGGAGACCACCGGGTGACCAGGGCCGTGGACCGCATGGAGCAGAGGTGAGAAGGCCAGGAAGCCCATCGATCCTTGCCCGAGTGGGGCCGCAGGACTGAAGGCTGCAGGAGAGCAGTGCCCGTCGGACAAGGAAGACACGCTCCAGTGCCGCTGGCCGCTGCACCAGCACAGAGCTGGCCCTGTGACCTGGCCGGCCAAAGAGCTCCCACGCTGCTGCCCAGCTGGGGGACCACCTGCACCCACCCAGCCCAGGGCCCCCTCTGGCAGACCAGGGTCCCAGCCACCCTGAGACCACTCCACCCACAAGCATCTCCCAGCGTCGCACTCATCTGTCACCCAGGATGGGGAAGTCAGGGAGACCTGAAATCCAGAAGCCAAGCGGTGGTTTCTGGGCAGGGTCCTCCCCTGCGCCTGCGTGAGGCTGGGCTGCCGAAATCCTGCGATCCCCCCGGGGAAGGGCTGGGGAAGCCCCGGCTCCGCAGCAGCTGGGCTCTCCCGCAGACGCGGGCCAGGCACCCTGTGCCAGAGCCCAAGAGCAGCGCCCTACAAGCCTTGTAACAGCGAGACCACGGTGGCTTTTCAGAGGACGTCACCCTGCTGCTGTTTGGTGGCTGGCAGTGAGAGGAGGTGATAAACATGGGACTAAACACTTATTTAGCTACACCTTGTTTTTTAATCCTGCTTTTACTGTAATCATCATCAGTGGTTTTAATTAATATGTTTATAATGTCAGTTTGTGAGCGGACACTGACAGCACTCAAGAGCTAACACTTATTTTGCACATCAACTCCCGGGGTCTCAGGAATGACCAGTAACATCTCAAGCTGTTCTAGACCCTGTGCCATTGCTCTAAGAATGGGAAGAATAACCCTGCTTTCTGGCGCAATTCTAGATGTTTAATTAAGCCTTCTTCTGCAGGGGCAACTAGCCCAGCCTTTCATGCATTTCCCTCACTGCTCAACGGTTTCCAGCCCTAAAGCAGCTCTCTTCCCAGCTCCAGCTAAACAAATACAGCAAAAACACCACCAGTGAGCCCAAAGCAAGAAAGCATCCAGCACGAGTCTCACCCCAAAGCTACAAGCCATGCTTCAGAGACCACAGACCCACCGAGCACCAGGACGCTGCCAGGGGCCCTCCTGCGTTTCCCTGGGGCATCAGCGGGGACGGACGGGACATGCTGGTGGGGCAGAGGCTGCTGAGGAGCGGCACGGCACGGCTCTGTAATGGACAGCAAGCGGCTCAGGAGGATGAGCAGCCTCCCAGCCCGGCGCTCTGCTCTCCTCTCTGCCCTGACCTGATGGCCAAGAAGCTCCCGCGATAGCTGGGAGAGCTGCAAACACGAATGCCTCGGAGACCAGCTTTGGGCAGACACGCTCAGCCTGTGACACCCTGCAGCACTGCAGACCAAGGGCTGTGAGACCTGGCTGACCGTCAGCAACCGCCAGGCGCCAGGGCGAGATGGGGCAAGCCTCCCTCCCATGACAGACAGCTTTCCCTTGACCCTGCCCCGGCTGCTGACCCTCCCGCAGGGTCCTGAAAACTGTCCCTGCTGTCAGAGAGGGGGAGAGAGAAGCTGCCCCGCATCTCAGCAGGGTCTCCTGCAGGGACCCCGGCAGTGCCCACCACCAGGGCCAGGGGAGAGGTGGTCTCAGCAGGGCCAGGCAGAGCCGCCCCAGTCGGGGCCAGCCCCACGAGGAACCCAACTTACCCACACAGAGCAGTGCCACCAGCTGCTGAGACCCCCACCCACCGACGGGGCCAGCGAAGGTGGAAATCACCAGAGACCAAGGAAGGAGCTGGGACACAAGGAATACCATTCAACGCTCCCCTGCCTGCTCACCAGCCGATCTGCAAACCCACTCTCGTCCTAAGGGGCTGCTGTGTCACCCAAATGAAAAGTGTCCAGCACGACAGGATGATCTAACAACCCAAAAGCAGACAGCCGGGAGGCAAAGAAAGGGGCGCAGCCCTCCCTGCCAGCCCCAGAGCCCATTCCGACCCCCACACGGCACAGCACCGAGCTGCCGATAACTGCCGCGAGGCCGGCCAGAGCCACGGGGCCGGCAGGAGGGGACCCTGCAGATGCTGTCCCAGATGGGCTGAGCGGGGCCATCCACGGTTTTATTCTGAGCTCATGATACTTCTCAATCACTCGTGGGCTGTAACACAGCAGCAGGAGAGGAGCGTCGTATCCTTACGCTGACAGAGCGCTCGGGAGCCAGACGCCATCGCCAGCGCATGAACGAGGGGCTACCGCAGGCAGCCCCCCGGAGGGGGAGAAGGGGCTTATTCGGGTGGTCGAGTCCCACATCCCAGGAGTCAAAAGTGGGGAAGAGGAACGCCCCGAAGAAACTCCTTCCTCAAAGACCAAAAGGGAGCACCAAGGGCCCTCCAGCCCACAGAGGTGAGCTCCCTTCACAGCAGCTCATTCCTGGTGCAGCTTAAGCAAGTGCATCAAAGATAATTTAGATTCAAGGGGAAGCACTCGAGAGCCAGCAGTGCCAGCCCTGCCACTGCCCGCACGACGTTACCTCAGGCCTGCGTGCACGCGTTTTCATCCCGAGTAAGGCAATGCTTTGTGGAAAATATACAAGCACATAATTAAAGGCTGCATCAAAACTCATATGCAAAAGAGCCCAAATTAAGATGTAAAGGCAAATGTAAATTTTCACAAGGTTGGCTTTCGGAACCAAAATAATGTTTGTTCGGTTTTAGTGCAGTTTTCTTGTGAGCCATTTCACATGACTCTTCTTCTTACATTAAAAAAATAAAGGTTTATCTAACAGTACCAAGCCATTTCACATAATCCAGAGAGCTTGAACTACAAAACTGTGGTACCGTGGCACAGCCGCTGCCAGCTGAGCTGCAGATTTGTATGCTGGTCATCAGATGGGAACTGTGACCCAGGAAAAACAGCCATACTGCCAGACCCCCAGGCTAGCGTGCTCGTGCTTTATTCCCCCGTAAACACACCAGCCCCACCAGCCCCAGCGTGTGAGGCTGTCCTGGACGCATTCCACCCAAGCGCCTTTATTCCACTGCCTGCATCCCTGCTCTGCGGCAGCACCGCTCCTGCCCGACGCGGGGCGTCGCAGCGTGTGCTCCCAGGGCAGGGGAGCCTCCACAGCGTGGGGGGTCGGGCCGCACGCTCGCAGGGCAGGATGCTGCAGGAAGGCAGACCCCTCGAGCAGCCTGACCACGCACTCTGTCTGCATCCACGCACGCCGTTACACGCAGTGGCACCCAGGTGAGAAAAGCTCTGTCAAACACAGGCATTTCAGGTTTCTCCCCAAGGCCTCTGCACAAACACCAAACCACGAACCNGGGGGGGGGAAACAAGCCACACGCAGCAGAAGACGCTGGCCTCCCACCTGCGTTCTCACGTTCTCACAGTCCCCCAGAGGCTCCTGCTGCAACCACAGACACCTCAGCCTGCAGATGGCTCATCCTCCCAAAAGGGAGCTTGTGCCACATCCCACCCAACGGTCCCCCGGGAGGGAGCAGCCTCTGCATCGCTCTGCCCATCCCACTCCCCTCTGCCACGCTGACCCTCGCCGCTCTCTGTGTCTCCCCGCCAATGCGAAGCCCCAGCGGAGCCTGACGAGTCCCTGCTGCCTGACCGCAGACACGCAGAGGAAGACTTCAACCACACCAGCACTGATATGAACTTCCCGTGCGGTCGGGGCAGGAGGTGACAGCTTTGGGTGCCTCTCACTGCCCCGAAACCGCTGCTCTTCAGCTGGGAGGACACGGCAGGCATCTTCAGAGCTGAGCTGCCGGGGGAGGTGGGGGGCGCGGGGATAACCAGCCATACCAAACCATGCTTTGGGGCAGCAAGAAGACCTTTATAAGAGCAGCCATCACCAGCCTGTCCCCCAGCACACAGATTTGTGTGAGGAGCTTTCTCTCATTCGCTGCAGAGCGGCTGGTGACTGACAGGCTGTGCACTGGTGCAGGACACAAGGAAGGGCGTCTGTCTGTCCCTCCCTCCTTCACACCGAAGTTCAAAGGTTGCTTTCTCCTCAGCCCAGACCCGAGGGTGCCTGCTTCCCAGCAGTGCCGGGCTGTGCAAACCCAGTGCTGTAGCTGCCATGTAATTGCTGCTTGGGCACAGCGAGGATCCTGCCTGCAGCCCAGCCAAGGGGCAGCGGCAGAGAGGGATCGGCGTTACGTCCTTCCGAGTGCCCTGGCGACGTGAAGCTGGGGCAGGCAGCAGACAGCTGCTGCCCCCACAGTGGCACAAGCTGTTCAGGAAAGATTGAACCCCCACAAGCACCTGCCCTGGCCAGCCCTGCTGCCCCATGCAGCCCCTCGGACAGCCCAGTGGCACCCGATGCTCCCGGGCGTCTCCTTCCAGCCACACCAGGTGAGTGGCTCCGGCTGCAAACAGCTCCCGCTCCCTCGGCCGGGCTGAGTGTGGAGCAGCATCGCCCCACAGCTCGGCGAAGGAGCGGGAACGGCGGCTCCATCACAGACCGCCATCCTGCGAACCACACTGAAAGCAGCATTCATTTATGCTCTCCCCAGAGCCAGTCTCTCAAGCTCCCACTAATGCACACGTCTTCTGAGAGACCCCTGAGCCCAAATCCCCTTCTCTGGACTGGCGCCTGCCCTGAGACCACAGGGCCTCCCAGCCGTCCCAGCCAAATCCTGCTGACTTATTTAGAAAATCCCATTTGAGATCCCTCTTCGTCCACACACCCCGTGCTGCTGGTGCCTGGCCACCCGAAACACCCCTGGCACCCGTGCCGCAAGCGGCCCATGGCACATCCTCTGCCCCCACCACCCACCGCCCTGCGCCGGGGGCTGGCGAGAAGAGACGACCTTCGTAGCCCCCCTCGCCGCCGATTACTGCTCTCGCCTCTTCAAAACACGTGCCTTATTTACAGATGGCGTCTTTCAGCTCCAGCTTCTAATCACCCTTTTGTCTGCAAAACGAAGGGACCACTATCAAAATCCTGCTCCCTTAAAGATATTTATAAGTCTGATCAAACAACCTCTCAGCAGTCTCTGTGATACAGCAGGGCTCCTCAGGCCCCCTTCTATGGGCACATCCCACAGTCCGGCTATTTATTCACGAGTCTTTCTGAATCCTCCCTAATTTCTCAGTGCTTTTCTTCTGGTATAGACACAGCGGAACCAGGCACCATCCCAGCAGGGATCATCCTGGTGCCAAACCTCCTTCTCTCCCACCACGTTCCCTATAGATAACGACACGCACACACAGAATCCACACTACCCTTCTGTCCTCAGCACTGCACTGGAAACTCATTTTCCACCGATAAAAGAGTATGGATCCTCGAGTCTTCCCAGTCGCTGGGTCTCTGGACACAGTCCCTCACTCTCCTCCATCAGAGGCTCGCCCACCTCACTGCTTGGATTCCTCCTGTTTTTGTCACTTCACATAATCTTTATTAACTCAATCACGATCCTTGATTTTTTTTTCCCAGTAATTGATACAAATGCTAAATGCTACAAGGTGAAGAACAGATCCCACAAAACCCACCACAAACCCAGCTGCTCCAATACAATTTTTATTTACAGCTATATATTGAGGTCCTAATCCTCAACCCATTTTACACGTTTCATGTTGACCATAGACTCTTCTGGTTTCTACATCAGAAGGCCACTCGGTCCTAAACCAAATATCATAAAGAAGTCTAAACATATTATTTAATCATTAACACCTGTACCTAATCACTCTGCTCAGGAGTTATCATCAGCGTTATGGAAAACAGATCCCATCAAACTACGTTACTTGGCACTCATTTCCCCTCCTTTAATTCTTCATTAATTCAGATTATGTCAGCCGCTCTGCTGCCTTCCCAGGGATCGATATCAGGCTAGCTGTATCATAAACAACCTGAGTCATCCCATTTATCCTGTTAAAGGCTGGCACAGCGTTAGCCTGCTCCAGTCTCAGTCATCCTCTCGTTCGGGAGCCACCAAGAGGCCAGTGATCAGTCAGCTCCGCAGCCAGCTCCCCCGGGACTCCCGGGTGCAAGCTACCCAAAGCTGGGAATCCTAAAATACCCGATTTGGGTAGCCACTGTTCAACACTGAACAACCATTCAAGGGAAAGTATTTCATCTCCCCAAGCACGGGACAGAAATGCTTCTACCGCACAGCTACTGACAACCAGTTCATTTTATCCAGCCATGGACCAACACCGCAGTTAAAAAACGTCCCTGTTCCTAATAAACCTCATAATTCCTTATTGCCACTAACGAAGCTGCTACTTGTGTCTTATTCCTTCAGTTTGCTCACTTTCAGTCTTGGCTTATGTTCAGTAATACCAACCTTTTCTCCGTTAACGATGAATTACATGGTAGTCTCACTGTTGAGATGTGCCACCTCTTTTGTACGCCAGGCTGAATTCTGAAATAGTGCAGCCTTCTTCATTAATTGTGGGGCTTGGGCGTTTTGGGCACAAACAAGACATTCTTTAGAAATGCATAATTATTGCTTGCATTTTCTATTTATGTTCTTTCTCCTAACTACTTCGGCTCATAACTATTTTTTTTTTGGCTTCGTGACATCAACCCATCTAAAACAAACAGTAACAGGTGAGTGTCACACAAGCACCATCACCAGAAAGAGCATCACATCGTTACTCAACTTTTCTGGGAGACAGAGTCTGGGAGTTACTGAGGGCTGTAAGGGGAAGGGGAATGTCCTGCCCTCCTTTCCTCATCCGCAGATGATCCGGTACCGAGGAAGGGGCTGGGATGGCTCCCGAGAGATCACTTTGGTGGAGGCATAGCAGGAAACGCTGCTGGGGACCTCCCCAGGGATGCCCAAGGCTGGCACCAGACTGGTACCATTGGTAATGCCATGACACCAGACCGGATAACTTTGGCATTCACTGTGCGATGCTGCTCACATCTAAAACCGCGGTATGACCAGAGCACCGGAATACTGTCCAGCACGAGCACCGAGCAGACGCAATGGCGGTTCATACCTCTGCCTGATCTCTTTATCTCTCTTTGGATGTGGTTTGTTTTGGTGCTGTGCTGGGGACAAGGTGGGAACGAACAGCACTGAGCCATCGAGGCTGGAGGGAGAGCGCTACCAGGGAGCGAGTGCAACCACCGCCCCACGAACACAACGCTTCTGGACAGCACGTGGGGTGGTTTCGTGGGGGGAACGAGGATGCCCAGGGCTAGGGCGCTCACCCTGGAGGAGAGGCTGAGCAAGCGGGGCCTGCTCAGCCCGGAGAAGAGCTGGTCTCTGGGGGAGCTGAAAGCAGCCCCCCATCACCTGCCAGCGTCCTCGAGGTGGACCGAGCCCTGACTCTTCTTTGAGCAGGCAGTCAGACTAACGTAAGCATCTAGGAAGAGCTGGCATCGCATTAAACATTGCTGGGCTGCTCAAGGGCTGCAGTGAGCCGTGCCCCAAGAGCCGAGTCCCCTCCACCGTCTGCATCTGCCCACAGCCACCTCCCAGCGCTACGGGCGATGTCTGAGCACGCACACCAGCTCTCTGCTGCCTGGAGAGCTTACTGCAAAATTCGGGAACTCCAGGTACTGAAGCATTTAGGAAGGCAGGTCTGGATCCCTACGCTTGTAACCCCCTTTCTGCTGTACTGAAGTCGTCAGAGCAAACACACACACACAGCTACAACGTTCGCTCCATCTTTAAACACCTTTGACACCCAAGGTCTCCCTGGCCAAACCACAAATCCTCCCTGAGCCAGTGAGCTGCACCGCAGGCTCTGGTACAGGCTAGGAAGTGCTTAAAGCAGGAGAGATTTTCTGCAGGGCGCTGCGTGCCAGCACTGCTCAGCTCTCCCTGTGCCTCCGCCACCAAAACCTCGCTGTGCCGCTCGCCTCAGGGAACGGCGGCACCGGCGGCCACAGCGTGCTTCCAGGGACCACAGCCTCCCTCCCTGGGAGAAATCTGCACTGAAAGGAGGCGGCTGCACAGCTCTTGGAGAAGGAACATAAAAGCGGCTGGAAAGGAACGGCAGCGGCGGCGGCATCTCCCAGGGTCAGGGCCCAGCCCGCAGCGGGAGCCAGCTGCAGGGCCCACAGCATGGCCGGCAAGCAGGAAACCTGCCCGGGCCTCGGGTGCACGGGGGAACGGCCAGCTGGTTGAAAGGAAATTCAGAGAAAGGATAAATTAAATCAGGCTCAGACAAAAGACTGGTTCACAGAGAAACCTTTGCTCGGCCGGATGGACAGACAGAGCTGTCTCTCAGCAGGCAGCACATCCTCGTTCTGCTGCAGCTCAGGCTGGGGCAGCACCGGAGCTTCAGGAGGAGGAAAGTGCTGGAACAAGTGCAGTGTTTGCAGGCAAGCACAAAAAGAACAAAAAAAAGTCAGATCAGCTCCAAAGCGTTATTCAGGATAGCAGAAACAAAGACAAAGCGTTGTGAAAGGACCTTAAAATCCTGAGCAACTGGGTGACAGAATAGATGATCGATGTAAAGCGGCATGCTCAGAGAAAAGTAATTCTCGTTTTACGTGTACAATAATGAGCTCCGACTTCGTGTTACCACTCAAATGAAATCTTGAAGTTATTCTAAATAACTCTATGAAAACGTCGGTTCGCTGCTCAGTGGCAATCAAAGAGCAAACAGAGTACTAGCAAGTACTAGGAAAAGAATGAAGCACAAACCAAGGAACATGACGACGCTCTCGCCCGATCCACGGCGCGCCTGCGGTTGAAGGCTGTGCTCCGCCTGAGTGCCGTTCCCGCACCCTCCCCGAGATCTGACCCAGATCTCAAAAAAAGATAGAAGGGAACTAGAAAAAGGTACCAAGAAGGGCAGGAGATGATCCAAAGGACGGAACAGCGTCTGTACAAGGAGCCTGAAAAGGAAGATG
Organism: Balaeniceps rex; assembly: GCA_013401315.1. Lineage (NCBI taxonomy): Eukaryota > Metazoa > Chordata > Aves > Pelecaniformes > Balaenicipitidae > Balaeniceps > Balaeniceps rex. The sequence goes on along the minus strand of VYZW01010753.1, from coordinate 23,141 downwards.
GCAGGGGGGGAATCAAGTCTTCCATGGCAGGAGAAGAAAGGAGAAGGCCACCACGGAACAATTTGTTCACTGTTTCTTCCAAAACACAAACTATGGGACGTCAAATGCAGTTAATCAGCAGGCAGGTTCAAAACAGAAAGAGGTCTCTCCAGATAAAACATCGCTAAGCTGTACAACGCCTTGTCAGGGGATGCAGTGGATGCCGAGCTAACACGCACGCAGAAGACGATCAGGCAAATTCAAGGACAAAAGCTCCACGCAGGGCTATGGAAACCCGGAGATGCTGCTTTGGGCTCGGGAAATCAGTGACCAACAAATGGCTCCACGCAGGGAGAACAAATATCCCGCGGCTCAGTTTGTGTGTCCTGGTCCCTGCGCGCAGGCAGGGCAGCGGCAGAGGCCAGGGTGATGGGCTCAAGAGCCCACGGAGCCGCTTTCGCGACGGCACAAAGAGTGGACTCGCCTCACCTCTCCCCCACGGGCCTCTGCGTGTGCAAGCAGAGCTGCTGGCAGCATCTGCGGTGTAGGTTGTCAAATAGTCACTGCAGCAGCTGAGAACCAGGGCCTCAAAACTTTGCCAAACTAACTATTCAAGATGAAATTTTCCATTCTTGCTCTCTGCATTAGGCTGGTATTTTTAGAAGTTTCAGCAAAAGCAATTCAGACATTTCCAAAAATGAGGTTAGGGAAAAATAACATAGCTTTGCCAAAGTTGTAAATTTTTCCAGCTTTTACCGAGTTATCTGAAGAGCTAGTAGACCTCCACAGTTCAGAGCTGGAACCAAGTGGCTGGCTCGGGGTCATCCTTCATTCAAGGAGACGATTTTTGCTGTCTGTAAATGTGCATCCAAACCGGGGGGGGCAAAAGAGCTCCTTTGAGAGCTGCCGTTCACACTTCTCAGTTTATGCTGCTGGATGCAAGAGAGACCCCTGACTCCTCATCCAAACTAATACAGAAGGAACAGACACACCAGGGAGGCAACAGCCTTTGGCTTCCACACGCCAACAACTCAAGCTGAAGATGCACAACAGCCCGAACTTGAGGCTGGGCTGCACCAAGGTACAGACTGCAGCGGAACGGCTTCTATCTCGATCTGCTAGATGGCTTCCTTGCTGACAGCCTAAAAAAAAGAACTTAAAAATACAAAGAAATACAAAGGGACTTTTGATTTTAGCACTTCTCAATTTTTCAATGCTTGATTTATAATTTTATCGCCATCGCTTAAGTTTATTTGAATGCAATCATTTGTATTACATATGCGGTCAGGCTTTTCAGTGGAGATGGAGGACTCCTTCTATTGAATCCCGTATATTTTGTCACTGATAACAGATTACAAAGACAGCGGAGATCATCCCCAGTTGCACTTGCTGCACAGCACAGGTTAGAAAAACCCACACAATAAATTCAGCATCAAAATAATCTCTTACACCTGGGCTAGCGCGGACCTTTATCTGCAAAGAAACACCAAGCTTTGATTTGAGGCCTTGCAAGTGTTTACTGCATCTCTAGGAAAGTTATTCCAATGGTTAGATACTCTCCGACAAAAATGAGTACTTTAAAGCTGAATCTGTGTAGCTTTGGGCTCTGCCCAGTGGGTCACATTCTGTCTTCAGCTTCTAAACTGACCTGGTTGCTTTCAAGGCCCATACTATACTATTAGCCGTTTTCCCCAGGCTTTAAACGAATTTATGGCTCTTTCTGTAATTAGTCACATTTTTTAAACAAAAAAGAAAATATAGACATCAAAATTACATACAGTACCTGGTGATGGTCTTGTCAAAGCCATAAAAATGTTAGCCCTCCCACGTTTGTGAGGTAAGTTCCAACTCATGGTAAATGCCTGCGTAGCAGGGTCCCGCAGAGGGTTTCTCCCAAACTAACACAAAGATTTTTACACCATTTAAATGTGGCCAAACTAAATGCATTTTCTACTGGACTATAAATGATCTATCATTCTAGGTAATGCCCGGGATGAGTCGGAAGGTAGTGAGGTATTTGTTTAATAACTTTCTTATATTGTATGATGCATAAAAAATTGTGCCAGCTTTAAAACTGCTGTGGCTTACAGGAAAGCCAGTAAAGGCAGAAATACGTACAAACTAATTAAGGAACTGAGAGTTTACATGGGAGACTTTACACAGAAGTTGCCCTTCTTACATTTGTGTGATGTCTCAGTGCCCAAAAGCCAAAGGAGCAAGTCCCGGGAAGGAACGGAGTCCTCTTCTTCCCTTCTGACCTTCCACCATGACGTGGTTTTCCAAAGTCAACAAGATGCTATGGCTTAATCTGCAAGCCCAGCAGTAAAGCTCTCAAGAAAGCAAACAGACCAGTAGACTTTCTGTGATTTGTGTTTCATGGGACTGAATCCACCTCCACCCACAGGAGACCACAATGGCTGCAAGATTTTGCTCCACGTCAGCCCAAAGCATTACCTTAGACATGGAAACAGGAGAAATGCCAAGGCCAGAGCACTTGGCAAGGCAAGGCAGCCAGAGGACTGGGAAGGCGTGGGCTGAAGGTGCCAGCTCTCCAAGCCACCTGAGAATGGATCTGCTCTGGAGACGCTGGTTTCCATGGGGCAGCTCTGCAGGGAGATGCTCTGCTGAACCCCACCAGCCCCAGAGTGCCCCGTCTCCACTAACACCCTCCTCAGGAGGCTATCAGAAAAAAGTGGGTCCCATCACATCTTTTCCTCCTCCTCTTTTCAAGCTGAACTCAAAGCCATCTGTGTTTTAGATATCTACATCCAACCTAGTCACCCTCAGCTCTCCTACAGTCAACGGAGAAAAATAAGCACTTTCAGTGCACAAGTCATCCAACCTACTTTGCACTCCTACTTCAGCCCGAGATTGACTACAGAGGAGCCTGGGGGAACTGACTCAGGTGGTGTCACCTCCATCACAGCCACCTAATGCTGAGTTAGATGACTCCCCCAACTTCTGGATCCCACAGCTCCCTTCAATGACAGCCTGCTCAGCCGACGTGGCATGAGCAACGCCATCCCTTGAGGCACCCGAAGTGAAGAACACTGGCACAGGTTGCCCAGAGAGGTGGTAGATGTCCCGTCCCTGGAAACATTCAAGGTCAGACTGGACGGGGCTCTGAGCAACCTGATCTAGTTGAAGATGTCCCTGCTTATTGCAGGGGGGATTGGACTGGATGACCTCCAAAGGTCCCTTCCAACCCAAACTATTCTGTCAGGACCCTAGGGAACTAGGCAGGGTTTTCTGGACCACCTTTCTGAAAGCAGCTAACCATATTTCCACGTAAGGGCAGGTTTGCGTCTCCCCTGGCAGCCCAGGCAGACAGACACACCGTACCTCGGAGCAGGAATCATGGGAACGAAGCAAGGGCCTGCAGCTCCAAAGGACCGGAGTGCTCGCCACCCCAGCCTTACATCTTAATCACAAGATCACTCTATTTCCATGGAAACAGCAGAATTAGAGACTTCAGTTTAAAGACGATTACCAACATTGGGTATTTAACCGTTAAACCTGTCAGCACTCCCATCTCCAGCGCCAGGAGAGGAGACAGTGCTTCCCCACACCACTGCCCCGCTGCAGCCCTGCCGAAGGCTGCACGGTGGCAGTGCGGCCGAGCTGCTCTCCAGCCCCGCCACCGCATCTGGCCATGCTCAGGCAGCTCCACGACGGGCAGGACCGTCCCATCGGTATTTACTCTTGCTTCACTTACCAGTCAATTGGGCTTCCACAGAGCTTACCCTGCATCAGTAACTACATCAGGAGATGGAAGTTCCTGATTAGGCAGTTGAACCCAGCGCTTGCTTGTACATCGGCAACTGATTTTGGACAACGTACAGCAATCCTGCTGACCAATGCTTCCCTGATGCTCCAGCAGTAGGAAGAGGCTTTCTGTACTTGTGAGTCACGCAGCGAGTTACTGGATGGCTTCAGGCACCAATATGAGTATCAGCCGGCACCAGGAGAGGCTAACGCCTCCTCTTTCACCTGACACAGCAAAGCACTGCAATTGTTATGGTCAACCCAAAGAAAGAGCAGTGTGGAGCCAAGGTGCTAATTACTATCGCTAGCAGAGGGTTACCCTGTCCAACCCTACTGTCGTCACTCCATCTTGCAGCCACAAGCCTTTCTTGAAAACAAAGCTGAGAAGAATGCAGGCAGCATCACAAGCCTTTTGAAAAAAGTATCTTGGGTTTGCAAAACACAACGTAAGCTGTGACATTGATAGCATCATCAAGGCTGTTGAGCTGATGAGGGGAGCTACCTGCACCCAGGAGGCACTCGGGTAACAGACAGGCATCTCCCACGAGAGAGAGGAAGAGCTGCCTCTGTCTTCTGCCCAGCCAGGGGTCCACTTCAAGGGGTCACTGCACAAAAATTCCCTCTTGGTGCTCCGATGCCTTGGCATCGCTGTGGTCAGCATGACCATTAGCTAACGGGTCCAGGGAGTCTTGCACAACGAGCCTCTCTCCTCTTGGCTGTTATGCCCTATTCCAAGGACCAAAATCGCTCAGTCCAGCTCTGACTACGTGCTGCCGCAAAGACGAACAGGAAGACAGTGGGTAACATGCTAATGGTGAGGAAATTTGCCATAGCACATGCTGTCTGCTGCCTTGCCCATGCCTGGAAGGCATCGGAAACCTGGCTGTGAGCCAAATTCCTGCCATGATTATAACCACACTCCTTAAGCCCTTCCTGCTGGGTCAGGGCAGCAATGTCCCTATCTCTAGGAGAGCAACTTCTCACCCACAGAAATGCTAGCCCTGCTCCGACACAGAGAGCTCAGAACTGGAGAACATGGAGGGAAGTCATCTTGTACAGCAGAGCCTGTGGGACACGGCAAACCCGCCCTGCTCCAGCGAGAGCAAACGTGGAGCCCTCTCCACCTTTGTGCTGGCAAAGCTCCATATGAAGACACACAAGCATGGCTGAAAACTACATCTACAGCTGATCTACCATGAAAGCTGGGAGGGCCAGACCCCCCTTCAACCTCTGGAGATATCTCCCTGGGGCACAGTTACATGCGCCTGCCAGCCCCGGACTACTTGTAAGGACAAATACAGGCAGGGAAGAGCCTCTCTGACCTCTGGTCCATGCCTGCCGCTCCCCACACAGAGCCCTTGAGCATCCTGAACCCTGCGGTCACACGTGCTCATCATGTCACATGGGAGGCCCAGCCTGCTTCTCCATAGAGCTACTACACGCGGGGCTGGGGTGCTGATGAGGAGGAGACATGCTGCCAGGACACTAGGCAAGACCAAATCTACCCCTGGGGTTCCCCCCACGTACACCGGCTCCTCCCCACCCCAAGGGCTCGGCAGCCAAGCTGTCAGGCTGCCTCCTGCATGGCTCCTCACTCCCTCCTTTCCTCTCCTACCACTTTGCTCTCCTGCCTGCAGCCTGCTGGCCCTCTTCTCCCACCCCCTCCCTGCCCATCATCTGGCCATCCAGGGCTGACACCCCCTCGGCTGGTGGAGGGGAGCAGGCGGCGGGTGCTGCAGCGGATGCCTCTGCCTGGCAGTGGCAGTGAGTCAGGCGCAGGCAGCGCAGCACGTGGGAGTCTGCCGGCTGAGTCACCCAGCGCGGAGACGGGCTGACTCACCCACGGACACAGCGCTGCGGGATGGATGGCTAGATGGCTGGATGCCGGCTGGCCGGCAGATGCTGCCGCAGCAGCTCCAGGTGCAGGTTTCCTCCCTGCCACACCACGCTGTGCCATTCTGCTGCCAGCGGTTCCCCGAGGGCCCCGGCGCTGGGCAGAGCGCCCACCCTGCAGTGACGCGGGCAGGAGGTCTCCTGGCTGCCAGCGGTGCTTCAGGGACCGCTGATCAGGGGCGCAGTGCCTGTTGCCAGACATGCACCGGTGTCCCTGCTGCGGTGGCCGTCAGCTGCCCCCACCCCGACGAACAAAGCCGCAGGTGGGACGAGCCCTCAGCCTGACCCCCACAGCCGCCCCCCCGCTGGCTCCCAGCGCCGCAGCCACCCACCTCGCGCCCCACACGCCTGCCCACCGCTCACTCTCTCTTTGGCCTCCAACATCCCCTGCCCTGGGCATGGGGCAGCCCGACAGCCGTCCTGTGCCAGGAGCGCAGCCTGTCCACGGCACCTTCCCCAGCCCGGGGAGGCTGGCAGCGCCGGGGCATCAGGGGGACCAAGGGGACCTCACCTGCCCAGCCCCTCTGACCACTGCTGCCCTCTTCGGCTGGAGGAAACTGCACACCACCTACTTCAGCGACAAAGTAACCCACAATCTCATTAACTGTGCATTTATTTTAGTGTGCCACCTAAATCCGGCACCCGCCGCTGCGGTTTGGGACCGGCAGAATTAGCTCAAGGAGAGGAGGGGATGCGGGGCTGGGGTCAGCGCTGCCGAGGAGCCCGGTGGCCCTGGCGCTGCAGGCAGGGGGACGGCCCCGGGCACACAGACAGCCCGAGACAACAGGGAGAGGAGCAGCAGGACCCACCACTCGAAAAGGAAAGCAGGGCACGGCGGTAGGGGCTTCGATCACTGACATGGCCCCAGCCAAAGCGCGTGAAGGAGGAAGGGGGATGGCAACGACCCCTTCCTACACCCCGTCACCAGCGGTGGGACCGGGGCTGTGGCACAAGAGCAGCTTCTCCCCATTTAACCCAGAGAACAGAAGGCAGCGGCGGATGCAACCAGCTTTCGAAAGGCTGCTGGGCGCTGCCCAGGACCAAGGGGCCATCAGAAACGGAGCCCGCAGCCTGCAGTTTCAGCTCCAGCATAGTTCACGGCTGCAAATTCTCAGCCCGCTGGACCTTCACACGGGCTGCCAAAGCCGGAGCCCGGCCAGGGTCTCTTCCAGACCACCCCACCAACCAGGACAGGCAGGAGCTGCTCCTCAGCCCTGCAGGCACCTCCATCTGGGCAATGCATCCGACAGTGGGGCTCCAACCAAGGCTGCCTTCCAGTGCAAGGGAAGCCCCTGAGCGGAGACATATCTTCACCGAGCTGGGAACCCGCAGGTGCTCAGGGGTCCCTGCTCACGCTGCGGCAACCTCCACCGGCAACGCCTCGGCAGCAGCGCGTGCACCTCCTGCAGCAAGCAAGCACCCGCTCGTTTCTGGTCGTCTTGGATAATTAAAGTACTCGTGGGAAAATTTTACACTGTGAAAATGGGGTTTGGCATGCTGGGTCTGAAGGTGTGCGTGGCTTTTTTGGTTTTTCATTTGTTTGGGTTTTTTGCATTTTCATGATAATTTATCAGATAGCCAAAAAGCCAACACTCTATTAAAAAAAAAAGAAAGAAGAGAATTTGGCTAAAAGACCTGAACTAGCTTAGAGGCTAGTAACATGCAAAATACCCAAAAAAGGGTAAGAAATAGGGAAAAAAGAGGAGGAAACAGATGTCAATAAGCTCTTGAGCGCAGGAAGTATCAAAAATTGGTGTAGGAAGCTGAAGACTTCAGGAAAAAAGGTTTTCAACAATGCTAAGTACAACAGGAAGCAGCTTTGCAAAACACGGTACCTCCACAGAGCTGCAGGACAGACACCGCGGCAGATACCACAGAGCAGAAGTGGTCCGTCAGTCCTCACACCGGTGTCACTAAAGAAGCAGACTGAAATACTCGTAAAGAGCAAACACAAATGCATAATTTCAAAACCATTAGCAAAAAAAAAAAAAAAATTTTAAGTCATTAAACCAATATAATTTTAAATTAAAAGGCACAAACAACTTCAATGTAATGGTCTTAGAAACAGCGAGTTCACAGAAATGATCGCTTTCCTGCTTATGCTAATTTTTAACAAATATTGACATAACGGAGATATTCAGGAATGACTGAAGCAGAGTGAAGTTACCTCAGCATCCAGAAAAGAAACCACAGACTCCCCCAAGTAACCATCAGCCATCTGGCTTAACACCGATCTCCTACAAAGTGAGGGGAAGGATTAAATGGAACCGATTTTTTTTTTTTTTTAAAAGAAATTCGAGTTATAGATCTGATTTCATTTTTCCAGGTGTTTGAAGTGTTGCTGATAAAGACAATTCTGTCTATATTTTCATGAAGATGTGACTTATTACCATACAATATTCCTATTATAAATGAACACTTTGCAAAGTCATTAATGATAAATGCAGTAAGAACTGGCTAAATGACTAGCCTCGGAAAACAGCCAGAGAGACGCCGCGCTAAGGGGTAAGAGGATATCTAGTGACACTTTGGAGCCACCCCAGTGAGGAGGGGAAGCTCCAGACAACTGGGAAAACGCTCTTGCTACGCCGGTCTCCAAGACACACAAGGTGGCAAATGCCAGAAACGCCAGGGCAGCCAGCTCCACCCCAGCCCCCGCGAGGACCATGGAGCACATCCTTTTGGAGGCCATTTCCAAACACGTGAGGAACGCGTGGGTAACCAGGAACCGTTGGTATGTATTTACCATGGCAGATCATCCACCATCAGCCCAACTGCCTCACAAAACGGCTGGGCTGAGGAAATGCGGGCTGGACAACCAGAGCAAGGATGGGCAGAAACTGCCTGCACCGCCAGGCCGAGGGCAGCAATCAACGGCTCAATAACCAGCTGTCAGCCAGTAACAAGCAGCGCAGCCTGTGGGTCAATACTGGGCCGATATCATGCCATACCTTCACCAGCCACCCACGTAATGACCGACTGCAGCCCCAGCGATCTGCAGGTAATGCTACCCCAGGAGCGGGCAGGTGGATGTGCTGTACAACAGAGATGCACAAGTACCATGATAAACTTGGGCTGGTGATGGGAAGCCTCATGAAGCTCAGTATGGAGACATGCAGATGTCTGTGTTCGGGGCAGAAGGACTCCCGTGTGGTGTTGGCTGGGAAGCTGCTGGCTGAGAGCAGCCTGCTGGAGAAGAGCCTGGGGTCAAGGCAGGTTGAGTACGAGCCAACAGCACGTGCTCACAGCGAGGAAGGCAGACTGCATCCCAGGTCACGTCAGGAGAAGCATGGTCAGCGGATTGAGGGAGTCTGTTATGCCTCTCTACTCAACACCGTTGAGGCTGCATCAATCTGGGGCTCCCCAGTTCAAGAGGGATGTTGAAAAACTGGTGAGGGTCCAACAGATGGCTACCGAGCGGTGCGGGGTTTGATCTACATGGTGGCACCGAGGAGATGGGCTTCCTCAGTCTGGCAAAGAGGAGGCAAAGGGGTACTCTAATAGTGGCCTTCAGCTACACGAAAGATGTAGTCGAACCCTTCTCAGCAACAGCACACAGTGCAAGAAGGGACGAGAGCCACGTGTCGTGGCTTTGGACTGCAGAGACTTAGAAAAAAAGTATTAGAAAAAGCTTCTCCCCTAAAGGAGTAGCACCTGCAGAGACATGGTATCATTTCCATTCTGAAGCATCTTCTAGACTCAGCCAGAGAAAGCCACAGCCAACCCAACCTAGTGTTGGTGAGAGCCTGACTGAGCAAGCTGGACTGGAGGTCTCCAGAGATCCAAACAACACTTCTCTGATGGTATGAATGAATCAGTACCAGACCTGATGCTATTCAATGCTTTCCCTATGCGATGCAATAATGCAAGTAAAAGTAACATCACAGTTGAAAAACATTTGGTTGACGCTGTACCTTGGAGAATCTAGGACTAGGACGTGACTGAGTGATCTGAATCACTTTGCAAGCTGAGCCCATTCAGCTAAAGCACCTTTTTGTACTGCCCAGTGCAAGGCATTTTGACCAAGGGTTACCAGCCATCCCCGCAGGAATGTTTGACCAAGGGTTACCAGCCATCCCTGAAGGATGGGGGCTCAAATCCTGGGAAAGGTTCAAAGGTCCGAGCAGATGAGCAGTTCATCATTAGTCCTCAACGGAATGCTGAAGCAAAAGACCCAAATGATCCTCAGATACTCTAAAAGAACAGTCAATAGAGAAAGGAGATGGATTTACAGCAAATGTAACCGTGGTTGAGTCAAATAACAGCATGTTGCCTATAGTCTAATTTTTTTTTTTTTTTTTTTTTTTTACTTTAAGAACACTGGGTAATGAAGAGACACAAAAATTCTTTGAAGGCCACAATAAATGAACTCACAAAGGGACATTGAGTGAGCATTATGCAATTAACTTGCCAAAAAGAACATCAAGAGATAATAGATTATAAAGTGAAAGTAAACTTTTCGGGGAATAACGTTTAGGTAACAAAGTTTTATTTAGTCCAATCTAAAGAAAGATGTAAAAAAATGGAACTTTAAACCTGATGAATGCAAATTAGAAATTAAATGCTAACTATCAGTAGCTACAGGAGTTAACAACTGGAACAACTGACCAGAGGAAACAGTGGATTAGGCACCGTTGCAACACGTTGCCCAGGGAGGGTGTGGAACCTCCATCCCTGGAGGTTTTCAAGACCTTTTCAGCTGGACAAAGCCCTTCATAACCTGCTCAGATGGCGATGCTGATCTCGCGTTGAGCGGGACGTTGCACTAGAGACCTCCAAGGTCCCTTCCAACAGGGACGGTTCTGCTATTCTCCACCTCTTGATGTTTTTCAGTCCGACCTACGTGTTTGCCCCGGAAATGCTTCAGCCAAACAATTTATTAAGTTAAACAGTGGGGTAATAACGCAAGTTTTATTAGTTCACAATACACAGCAAAATAATTGAACAGGCACTCCAGTATCAAATTCTGTGTTTAAAAATCAAAACCTACAAAACCCAGTCGACTGAGCTCAAAATACTTCTAGGCATTTTCTCCTCGCAAGAGGAGTATACTTCAGTCTCACCCCTCTCAGCTCTCACCATCACAGTTTCCTCGTGCCCTTCCATCACAAGCTCACGGAATGTCTCATCGCATCCACGTCAGGCAATCCTCTCTCCAGCAACCCACTTTCAAGCCTGGGCTCCCGAGCAGAAGGGGTTGGGCAGATTCTCCCACACCCACTTTCTATTTGCACCAGGCCACGCACCATTTTGTCCTCCAATTTTATCTTAGACTCTCTCCAACTTAATTTCCACGTCTTACAGTCTACCAAAGCATCCTTCACCAAATCCTCTGAAGAAAGCTGTCGGGAGGAGGCAGAGCAGGAAGAAGACCGTCCACAAGTTCTCATGATGTATCAGAGGAAGGACAGCAAACTATAAACCAGAGACTCCACCAAGGCAGACGTTACTAAACTCCATAGGCAAGATCTTAGTGGAGGCAAATCCACAAGGGGAAGGGGAAAAAAAAAAAAAAAAAAAAAGTGCTTACAGAAAGCTGGCAGGTCCTCAAAGCAATGGTGCTAATGGCACAAACAGAAATTATCCTGTGCAAAGGAATAACAAGTGTGGTAAGAGACCAACTTGGCTAACTGACATGAGCTCCTTATTGGTCTCGGGCGCAGGAAGGCATGCATGTGTGAAGTGGAAATTAGGTCAGATTAATAAGGATAAATACAAAAGAGTGGCATCAGCACCACAGACTGAACTCTAAACGGCTACACAAAGAGTAAGAGGCGACTAGCAACAAACAGCAAAGACAAGAAGCTATTCTCATGTACATTAGTAATCAACGTAGCAACATGAAAAAGATTGGTCTGTTACTCAGCGGACAGAAAAAGCGATTGAGAAATGACACCGAGAACAAAGTGTTTTATGCCTTTTTGCATAAGTCTTCACTATGAACAGCAAAGAAATCAGCACAAAAAGTAGTGTCCAAAGAATATACATAGGCTTTCAGTAAAAAAAATGCAATGTCAGATTTTGATTAACTTGACACCGGAACGCTTAATTGTCTGGAGCAACTTCAGAAGAGCTCAAGCCCTGAGAGAACTCGGCTGCTGGAAGGCAACTGCACTGAAAAAGGCAAGAGTAGCGCCCACGTTCAAAAACGAACAGAGAATCTAAGAGCTCACAGATCACTGGTGCAAAACATTAAAAAAAGCAACAACCTGGAAGTCCCTGGAAGACACGGCAAGCATTAGTACACATGGATTTATTAGGAACAAATGGTATCTGACCAACGTTGAGTTCCTTCTGCAGTGGGGTAACAGACCTCCGGCACAGCAGAGAAGCGGATGTTAAACATCATGCATTAAGTAATGTTTCTGACTCTGTTTCACATGGTATTTTCAGAATTAATTTAAGGAAGGATAAACCTACTATAGGCTCAGAACAATACTGATCTGAAAACTATTCTGAGAATATTTATCAAAGATACCCATACTCATTTCAATTTGTATCACCTTGGATTGGGCAAGGTTTCTCCTAGATTCGGGTCTGTTCAATACTATTATTAACCAACCAGACGATGGAAGAAAGCATGCTTATTAAAATTACAGGTGGCATGAAACTAAGAGTGACTGCAAGGATTAGAATCCTAAATGGCTTTGTCAAGTTGGAGAAATTGTCTAAAAAGGATTAAATTCCAAAGGGGCAGTTGTGAGGAGGGTCTACACTTAGGCAGCATTAATCATTTGCCCAAGAACAGGACAGAGAACTGTAGCACAGTTAGCAACTCTTCAGAAAAGGATCTGGGGGTCAAAGTGGAGCACAAATGAGCAGGAGTCAGCAATACCGTATTTCTGAGAAAAGGCAACCACCGCGTTGAATCATATGAACAGAGACCAGCCTGCAGAAGAAGTCCTGCTTTGTGCTTTTTCCATATCTAATTTTTCATCTACCAAGATCCCCAAGTCCTCCTCCGCAGAGCTGCTCTCAACCCATCCATCCCCCAGCCTGTACTGGTACTGGTGATTGCCCTGACCCAGGTGCAGAACCTTGCACTTGGCCTTGCTGAACTTCATGAGGTTCACATGGGCCCACTCCTCCAGCCTGTCAAGGTCCCTCTGGATGGCATCCTTTCCCTCTAGCCTATCAACTGCACCACTCGGCTTGATGACATCTGCAAACAGCTGAGGGTGCACTCAATCCCACTGTCTATGTCATTGATAAAGATACTGAACAGTACCGGTCCCAATATGGACCCCTGAGGGACACCACTTGTTACTGGTTTCCATTTGGACATTGAGCTGTTGACTGTAACTCTTTGGATGTGGCCATCCAGCCAATTCCTTGCCCANCTATGTCATTGATAAAGATACTGAACAGTACCGGTCCCAATATGGACCCCTGAGGGACACCACTTGTTACTGGTTTCCATTTGGACATTGAGCTGTTGACTGTAACTCTTTGGATGTGGCCATCCAGCCAATTCCTTGCCCACCTAATAGTCCATCCATCAAATCCATCTCTCTCCAATCTCTCCCCAGTCTCCTGGGAAGGCTTCAGATGTACTGTCACCGACAGTCTTTGAAAACCTGGTTAGACAAACATTTCTCAGGAGGGACAGACATCTTGACCCTAGGCAGGAAGGCGGGTAAATGATCTCCCATTGCCCTTTCCCATTTCACCAGGGGATTGCACAAGGTTCTTCCCTCACGTGCAGATTCTGGGCTCTTCTGGACCCTGCCAGCTACTCCATCAGCAACCTAACTGGCCACGACACCTTGTCCTCATTGGTCCCAGCAATTTTTTATTCTCTTGGTTCTCCTGCTAGTTCTCTACTGCTTCTTTCACCAGCCTCAAAAAGATCATCCTCACCCCCCACCTCCAGTCTTGCTATGTTTTTCAGTGTCTCACATGGCTCTGCCCATGTCACCTTCTCTTCTCCCTTCATGCTGCTTCTAGCTAGCCTTATGTTTTAATTTAATACCATCTCTCAGCTCTGTGTTGATGATTCATAGTTCTGCCTTTCTATTCCTGGACTGTCTCCTGTCCAAAATGAAGTCTCAGCTTATTTTCCCCTCCAGCATTTCAAGTGTGTACCCACAAGCCCAAGCTCAACGTGATTAGAGAGAGCTGTTACTAATCCCAGCTTTGTCCCCTCTTCCCCCAAGCCCTTGCTGCTCCATGCCTGGGGACATCACTTAGATCCTGTCTGTGAGCTAAGGACACCATTCAGACCTGGAACAGAGTTCATGGACCTAACTCTCCTCTCCTCTCCGTACCCTGGTTGTCCCTAAACCCCTACAGAGCTACACAAGTTACAGTCCCTGACATACAGCCTTTATCACCTGGCCACACAGCCAAAGACCCCAGGCTTCCACTCTACATCAATCACTGTTGCACCCTTCCCCCCAGAACTGTCTATAGCGCATAAAATCGTGCCTCATCCATATTCAGTCAGAATGCTGCTGCTAAAATTATTTTCCTAACCTCTCTTTCTTAAGCAGGCCAACCCTCCCTTTGAATCCCCCCCTCCGGGTCCTCCTCTCCTGTCACGTCAACTGCAAGCTGCTTGTCTTCACCCTCCCAAACGACTCATACGTTAACAACTATCCTTCCTTCGCTGCCGAAGAGCTGACTCTTCTCCCTCCCAAACTATGACAGCAATCTCCACTTCCCAGCTGCTAAATTTCAAGCAAACACCTCTCTATTTTCTCCCATTTGTACTTCATGTTTGAAAAGAGCTCTCTGTAAACAACCTGAAATCCACTTTATTATCCTCTTTCAAATTGCTCCTTAAAGCTCTCCTGTGCCTCTGTGCTCACCAGAAACGTCAAAACCACCGCAGGTTAGACGACTGCCATGTTAAGCCCATGCCCACGATGCAGCCCATGCTGGCCCACTGTCTCTGTGCGCGCCCCACGCGCTCATCGGCATCTGCCTCTCGTTTCTAAATAAACTACAAGAACCTCTGCAGCAGGGCTCTCTTCGCCCTGTGTTTTCACAGCATCTTCTGCAGGAGGAACCTGAGCAGGTAAGGCTCCGAGGTGTGACTGTAACGAAAAACCAGCGGCAGAAGCAGCAGACTCACACCTGACCACTCCCAAGCAGAAGTGCCGTAGTGCTGTCAGCCCTGCAGCACCCATCTCCCCCAGGGACAGCACCAGCCTCGGCCACCCGCCCGCTGGCCAGCAGCGCTGCTTCATTCACGGATTTGTGCTCCATTCGCCTCCATTCATTCATCTGGAGACCGGGGAAGGGACGTGCACTCGCTAGAGGCTGATCTGAAGGTCAAAGTCTTTTTCGTTAAGCACAGGAGTCACTGCTGGGCTAAGTATCGAAAGCTGTCCAAAAAACAACAGCAGGAGGCAAGTGAGCAACAAACATGCTACAGGGAGCAAGCGTCAGGGGCTGACAGCCCACGTTATCCGCTGCAGCAAGCTCAGACATGAGATGACGAACCCGAAGCCGGTGGCTCCCAGCCCTCCAGGACTACAGCATCAGCACGACAAGACCAGGATTTCGGACGCAGCAGCCAGGAACCAGCTAGCTGCAACTGAGGCACAGTGCTCTCGATGACCGAGTGGATTTCATCACCACGCAGATCACATGGAAAGAACGAGATCTCACACATAACCCCGGGCAAGAGCTTCCAGAGTGACTCATGGAAGCCAGAGGTTCCAGTGCCAAGATGCAGCCCCACGGCAGCGAGCCGCTGGGGACAGATGCAAACATCCCTTTCCCTCCGCGTGGCACAAGCCGGGTCGCTCTGCTCTGTCTAGGCATCTATTTTCCTGGGATCTGTAGGAACTCAGAAACAGCAGGGGTTTGCCAGGTTTGGCTGAAACTGGACAGCAGGTCTGAAAGTTACTGGGGCAGGAGAGGCAAGCAGACACAGAAGAACAGGTCTTAATCATACAAACCTCCTTTCAACAGGGAAGCAGGCTGAAATTATCTTGATTTTTAGCCTTCCTGCCTCAGAAGACTCCTTGCTCTCACTACACCACTTCAGAAAATCCACCTGAATAGGCACACCCCAGCCTCAGTGCTGCTAGCGATGCCCAGAGCACTGCAGGAGGAGGCAGGAGGAAATAAGACCACAGTTGCCTTTTTCATGCAGGGCACTGTGGGCAGAAATAAAACAGACGTAGTTGGTTCGCTCCCTGCAGCTGCTATACAGGAGGCTCTGACTCGCAGAAAGTCCTGGAGGAGGATTTAAAAAAAAAAATCAGATGCCAAAGTAGGAAAGTGGGATCACAAAGCGAAAAGGACTCCTTCTGCCCAGCGACTCATGGCCATGCCCACACCCCTCGCATTCACCGCCAGCTAAGAGCATGACTGGGATTTTAGCTCAAGGACTGCCACCCCATCGCCTGGGGGCACCAGGAACACCCAGTCTTGCCCAGGGTCTACTTCTGACCAGGAGGGAAATTGGGACCTACTTCATGTCAGCCAGCCCATCTGGAAACACAGTTTAAGGTCCAAATCAGACATAATTTAAACCCAGCTTGGCCACCCAAATTAACCAAAAGTCCTGTCACCAGCTTTGAACAGCCAGCCTGGATGCACAAACACCTTTAATCCTCATCTTGGTCAAACTCCAGAGGAGGCGAGAGCCCAGTGCTGCCCAAGACTCGAAGGTCCCTGCACAGAAAGCGGACACGCTCCGTCAGGAGCTCTAGGAAACCTCCTGAAAGCAGATGGCAATATCGGCTATTCACAGACCAATTGCCAAAAACCAACCACACTCGAATTTCTCCTACTGGGTCCTCACTGGGAAAAGCCCCGGCCACTCCAGCCCAAGCACAGAAGGAAAGCGCAAGCAACAGTCCCGGCCACAAACCAAGGTCTCGCCCTGCACCGAACACAGAGGCAGCTCCTGGGGACAGGGTTGCCACAGCCACCCCCATTCCGACAGAGGCCCAGGCAGCTGCTGGTCAGCGGGACATCGCTGCTTGGAGCGCCGGTGAGGTGCAGAACGGTCCCTAAACAAGCAAAAGACTGTGCAACCAAACTGAAACTCCCTGCTGGGAGAAATCGTGAGAGCTATGAGCTTATGCTGGGTCAAGGAAGGCTGACCAAGCCAAGGGAGGAGAGCCACCAAGGACTCACCAGCACACAGAAACCACACCGAGCTCAGGAAGACCTGCTGACGTCTGGCAAAACACTGGGAGAAAGCATCCCTTCAACAGGCACCGGTTCCTACACTCCTCCCCAGGCATTTGACTTGTGCTGCCGTCAGTGAGGGTATTTAGTAAGCTGTCTCACGCAAGCTCAGAATCAGCAAAATATAGGTCCGTTTTGCCTTCCCCCCAGCCCTGACCATGCATTGCCACCTCCATGCCTGTGCCCACACTGGCATTCATGCAGTCGCACCGTGAGCAACTCAAAACTGATCCAACCAACCCCAGTGCCAAGCTCGGTTTCTAACAGAGCAGTTCCCTGATCCAGTTCACCACGCAGCAACCAGCGCTGGCAAAAGGGAGGGCAGGCAAGGAGCTGCCAGGCGGGAAGAGCTGCACTGTCCCTTCTAGCAGCAGCCACACTCGCGCTGGATTGAGATTATTATAAAACCGCAGCCACATAAATCTCCAATGCTCTCACTGAGGCCACATCCAAATCCCATTCTTTCCCTGCGGCGTACCTCCACGTCCCCATCTTTTCCTCTTTAGCCACAATGTCAGAGTTCTTGCCCCTGCAGAGCCAGAAACCTTCTCTTCCCTCACCACGGCACCTGCAACTTCATCCTACTCAGTCTGCAGCTATCAAGATCATCCTCCAGTCTTCCAGCTCCACCTTCATCAATTCTTCCAACTCCTGTCGATCACAGCATCAAGCAATTTCTTTTTCTGATTTTCTGACTCTTCCACAAGACCTTATTCTTGACTTGTAAGCTCTGTGAGGTAAGAACTGCATCTGGCAAAGGTGTCGCCAGATGATTGGGGCTGCAATATAAAACTTCATAAAAATAGTGGATGCATTTGTCCAAGCGCGCTACAGGCCTGCTCCAGCCATGTTTCTGCTCTGCCCATCGCTCCCATGGGGCCGTGGGGTCTCCCCTTACCCCAGGACCTGCTTCGGGACTCTCCCCACACAGATCTTTCTGCTTGTGCCACTCACGCCAGGCACCAGCTCTGGGAGATGCTGAGCAGCGTCAGCCCTCCCGACTCCCCTGCCAGGCAAGGACACGCGCTGCGTTAGCGGACCCCGGGCTTTTCCTTGCTAGCATGTAAGGCGGCTCGAGAAGCGCTTCCAAGTACCCTCAGGAGCCTCTCCTGGGAGTCTTTGCCCTGAGACCCCAGCATCCCCCCTCCAAACAAAACCGAGCGTGTGATCAGAACATTTGCCGATCTCTCATTTTTGTGTTCTTTTAACCACCTTTGCGCTTAATTTCCAGCAAAGCTTGAGACTACGGTGACAGAGGAGCCCTGCCCCGATCCGGCACGCAGAAGGGGCAGCACAGCAGAAGACACGCAGCCGCCCGGGATGCCCGGCTCCAGCCCCGGGAGCAGAGATGCGCTGACGGCTCTGAAGTTTGCTGCTCTCGGAGGAGAAGGAGCACAGCTCCTCCCACCGCACCCCGCCACCATTCCCTGTGGTTTCCAAGCCTTCGGGAACTTACAGGCACACATAAACAGGGCAATTCTGCAGAGGTCATGGAATTAGCAGGAAAAAGCTAACTAAGCAGAACACTCTCCTTCCCAAAGGGTGTAATTTACTTGAGGCTGATTCAGCTGAGCAAGGACATGCCGGTGAACCCTGCGCACGGCCTGGCAGCACGGGGCTCCCCAGAACCGAGGCAGGATGCTGGGAGGACTCCAGTGAGCTCCGTCCTTATCTTCCTTAAGAAGATACTGCATCAATGGCAACTCCTGCCGCAGATTTTGCTTTGTGAATCAGCGCATCAGGAACCAGTTTCAAAAGGCATTGGAAAAGGATGCAGAATAGAGCTGTAGAACTTGTGCTGGAACTGAACAAAAGCACAAGGTTCAACCAGTTTAACTCATCAGAAAAAGAGACAGAGAAGTGACCCCATTAATTGGTACAAGCGGCTTTAAACACAAAAATACCTAGCATCAAAGGACTACTTACTCTTAGAGAGAAACGCAAAAAAAAGCATCCAGGATGCTGGAGATGCCTATTGAAAAAATTATGCTAATTATTAACAGTGAGACAGCTATTAATGGAGAAAAACTCCTAAGGTAGCAAGGCCCTAGCCTGTAACTGTATCTCAAAGACATGCCTTAACCGGATGCCTTGTATTTAGCTGATTGGGAAAAGGCGAAAATCCTGGGATGAAAGTGTTCGTACCAAGTGACCCAAGAGTCCATTCTGGTCTTAAACCCAGCAAAACAGCTGGGACCTGGAGCAACGCAAAGCCAATATTCAAAGGTAGTTCCTGCCCAGCAAAAGCCGGATGCGGAGCCACAGTTAACCGCCCGTCTGCTATCGGCAGATCATTCTCCAGAGCTTTCTTCATCCTGTGCCTCTGCCAGAGAAGCAACAGCTGAAAAATTTAGAGGAAAGCTTTTCCAAACTAATCCTGCTTCTTAAAATGCAGAAAAGAACCAAAACGAGTTTAGAAGTGTGTTGGAGGGGTGTGAAAGGACAATAAAGGGAAAAACACACGCTCTGGGTAAAACTCTGACTACCCTCATTCAAACAGAGAGATTCTTGCTCCTGCTACCTGGCCACCAAGCCCTCTCACCATGGCTGACAACTTTCTCCAAGCTTTTCCTGAGAGCTGAACCTTTCGGTGGGCTGCAAGACGTGTGCATGACAGCTAACATCAGAAAAAAATGCCTATCATTTGACAAAAGCTCTGTTGAGGGATCTCACCTACTTCTCCTCATCTATCTTCCACCTCCTCCCTCTTGGCCTTCATTACTTTACGCACACATAAGACCTCTGTGTAACCATCTTCTCAGCCTCTCGCCATGATCCTCCTTCCATACCTCCATCCTCCTGCTCGCTCTCTCCTGCGTGCCAGCGGATCCACGCTGGCTCCTGCTGCCCCACGCGACTCACAGTCCCCATCCTGCGCGTCCCTCGGGTCATCTTCTGCACCATTGGCATCGCTCTCCCTGCCTACAGCCTGCGTTTTGGTCACTTCTGAAAATTCATTTCTATGAAAGAAATTAAGTGCTGTGTAATTACTGTTCTAATTACAAATTCTATTAATATAATTCTGCCTATACTCTGTTCCAGAGTAACATAGTTAGAGGTCACATTTATTACAAGCAGGGGTTGCACCAACCTCAGAACTAAAGTTGCGTATCATTTCCCTTTATGCATATATAAAATCTTTTCTAGAGCTCAGCAGCTTGCAGGAGTCTCTGAAATTTGGCAAAGAAACAAGCCTGGGATGAGGGGAACGCTTTTTGCAAGCCCCCTGAAAATCTGTCCAAATTTGGCGGTTAGAAACTACTGAAAACTACCGGGTCCTGCCTGTGATTCAGCTGACGCTGGCGACCAGCCAAACCCACCGCCTTCCCCAGCCCTGCGTGCCCAACAGCCCTCTCTCCTGCCACAGCCTCTAACGAAGCTCCAGCTACAAGGGGGAGACCAAAATAAAGCAGATTTCCCTTTCCTCACGCAGCAACGCTCTGAACAACACCTCCATTTGGGCCCAGAGGAGGCTGACCGGCGAGCAGCCACAGGCTCCATCTGCGCACGGTTTTCGCCCGTCGTTGACTCCAAACTCTTCTCATTCCTCCTCAGGAAAAGGTTCCTTCCCCCCGACCCCACGAGGTTACCAGGGCTCCCGGCTGCAGCAGTCTACTCAACACCCGCTTCATCTCCCTCCTTGGCAACGCTGGCTGCGGCACGAGCCACAAAACCGCAAGGTTTCTGTACAACACACCTTCAGCTAACGCCTCCCCCTCCAACCCGCCAACACCGCTCGGAAGGTGAAAACCTGCACTCGAGCAATGGCAACCCCGGCTCCGTCCAGACGGCGGACAGCTCGGGCACACCGCTACCGCTGCAGAGAGGAACTGGCCCCTGCCTTTTTCCCTTTTAAAAATGAAGGAGCTGCCTGCAGAAAAAGAACCTGGTAACAGGATGTGAGCGAGTCTTGCGATATCCAGCACTCAGCGTTAGGAAGTTGAATTTGGGATTTCACTGGTGACTTCCATTACAGATTTTAGGACCAGAAGCAGTCGTTATGGTCACAGAATCCGATCTTCTGATCAGGAACACAAACAAAACAACAAACAAAAACCCTCTTCCAGCTATTTCTGTATCAAGCCCAAAACACACAGTTTAGAAGGATATTCCCTTCCAGACTCAGGCACTTCAAGCAATAACATCTCCAGCAAAACTCTTCCAGTGGTTAATTACCCCCACCGTTAATTCAGTCTCTCACATATACTTGGTAACATATTGCATGTAACTGCATAATCACAGCACGCTTTTCACCAGGATCACAATTTAACCCAGAGCCTAACAGGTAAGTAGGGAATGCAGCCAAAATAAGGAAATCCGTGGGATTCCTGCTCCGCCAAATCCGCAGCTGGAAAGAAAGGAGAGAGGAGACGGGGAAGGACCAGAAGAGACAGGATGGGTCTGTGGTTGGAGCAGGCAAAGCCCCCGAGGACACCTGGCCTCCAGCCCCATCACACATCCCTGCGTGACGCCGAGCAAGCCGCACCATGGCCGCCTGCTACTGTGCTGGTCACTCTTCACACCTCATCTTCAGGTTAAACCAGACAGCTGCTGCCCAGCTTCAGGAAGCCCTGAACATTTGCAGCTGCATGTGAAAGAATTTTGTTTTCACACCTTCCTTTGAGCAGCAGGAGAAAACACGCACCATGAGTGAAGTTGCTAAGAGACGCACCTGAACGCCAATGTGCTCACCATCGGCTTACACACATCCACATGGCGCAGGACAGGGCGCAGGTGGGCAGTGGCAGGCGAGGACAGACAGCGGCTGGGGAGGGACACACACCCAACACCCAGGGGAGCGGCGGGAGCCGCTCCACATCCCCACAGGGAGGGAGACGAGGTGCGAGGGGCAGGGACACAGGGAGCCCATGAGGGTTGGCCACCCACGCTCTGCCTGCAGAAATGGCCCCGTGAGCAACTCAGGAGTAACACCCAGGTTTCGTACAGCAGTATTTCAGTTGGTAGCTTCTCTGTCCCACAACATGGGAATCACAGGCAGGATCAGACCACGTCACCACAGTTACTAGTCCCTTGGGCCTTCCGCTGCAGCCGGCATCAGAGGCACAAACAAGGAAGAGCTGCAGGAACCCCATGGGAACAGACATGAGACGGTCTTCCCCCACCAGGACCATCCTGACCTCCCCAGCGGGAGACCGGCTGGAGCCTCTGTGCACGGGGGTAAGGCACTGCCACGGCCTGTGCCAGCCCTGCGCACTCCCACTGATCTCCAGTCACAGAAGTGGAAAAAAAGCCCCCTCCTTTTACTGGTTTTACATTTGCCCCGTTCTGATCCCACTGAGTGTCCTTTGCCCTTGCACTGCAAGACAGATGAAACTAATTATTGAATTTACATTCCCTCGACCACGCAATCTTTTAGACTCTTGTTAGAGTCCCTCTTACTTTTCTTCTTTCCAAAGAAACCATCCCAAAGACTGAAGCTGGATGCAGGCATCTCGAGAAGAGCTCCAGGGAAGCCGTCTGGCCCAGACTGCCACCCCCGTGCAGCGTCACCTGCTGCGGAGGCTGGTACCGCGCTGCTCCCTGCCTGCACCCACTACAGCGGGGCCACCCCGCTGCTCCCTGCCTGCACCCACTACAGCGGGGCCCCCCCGCTGCTCCCTGCCTGCACCCACTACAGCGGGGCCACTGCTCTCCAAAACCAGTCCTGCATGCCACCTGCAGCGACATTTCTGGCGTGTGTTAGTGGGAGCAGACCTGAGCACGCTGCCAAAATTGAGCAGAGACAACAAAAAACACAGCAGGAGAACAGCAGCACTCAACAAGCCACCAAACCGAATCAGGATTCCTTACACAGACCAAATGGCACCCACGGCCCCGAGGCTTTCTCTGCTAAAGGGCAAAGCCTTGCTGCAAAAACCTGAAGGTTCAGGATCACGAAAGCCAGCCAGAGGGACCTCTCGGTTGGGCTGCTGTGAGCTGCCTCCCAGCCCAAGACCAGCCTCAACAGAGAGCTGTGAATCCTTCCCCTTCCCCTCGTCCATCCCTTCGCTCGGCTCTCTCTCACCCCTTCCGCTGCAAGTTCCGTGGACCGAGACTGCAGTTTTCTGCATTTTTAATTTTAACAGGCTTCGGCACATCAGGTACCCCACTGGATTTCGTTGCCCGTCAATTCTAAGGACGGATCCCCTCTTACCCTGAGCTCGGCGCCTCAGGCTGCATCTCCCCGATGGGAAGGACGAAGGCGAGCGTCCTCCAGCCCTGCGCAGGCTGCCGGGCCGCGACCACCAGCGCTGCAGGCCGCGGCGCCGGGCCGGGACCCCCGGGGCTGGGGGCGGCTGCGGAGTGCCCCCCCACACACCCCGCCCGGCGCTTGCAGCCCCCGGGACGGAGCC
>VYZW01010752.1:425-75735 GCA_013401315.1 Balaeniceps rex | reverse complement strand
TACCGTGTACGGTCCGTATTGGATTAACGTGAGTCACGCTGAAGGATGCTAGCTATACCATAAGCGATACTGATCTTGCATGTTTACTTTTTAACTTATCAACTACACGAACTTCCTTTTTTTCCCCAGCATTTGTGGGTGAGTACACTTTTGAGGCTGTAAACCCCATGGGAAGGAGCCAGGAAGTTCACGTTGGCAGAGAATCTGGCAAAAGACGCTGTTTAAATATTTACCACCAACAACAGAGGCTTGTTTAAAAAATAACTGTACGTTTCAGTGTATTGTCTTCAAGGGGCTTATTGGAAAAGAAAAAATAAAGGCACAAAATTTTGAAATTTTTAAAGAGCTTTCAAAATGTTAAGGAACATTTGCAAAGTAGTGCAAGTTAAATATATTTTAACATGGATTGATGTGGGTTGGCTTTTTCCCTATTTTTGGTAGAGAGGAAGGGAAGAGAAGGCAAGAGGGGCTGGGTGCTCCGCAGTTGGTGAGAAGCCCTGGGACTGGAAACCGCAAAATGAAAAACACCAGATGTGAAACAGTGGCTTCTGACTTCCTTTGTATGAGCACAAATGCATCAACTTAATAACATCATTTAAAACTCCTCTTTTGGGGCCATGGAAGAAAAGAACACGGAAGTAATTAGTACTAGGCTAAAAAAATCCACAAGAAGACATTTGTCCTTGGTAAAGTGTTTCTCCATATTGCTTTATGGTTTCTATTTATCCAGACAAATTATTCCCCAGATGTAAAGCAGCACTTCTGACATCATATGAGATTACTATGCAAGATTATAATGTGGACGTGGCTTTGTCACAAAAGACAAATGTTCCTCGGGCCGTGCGGCAGAGCTGTTCGCTGACTGAAGGGAAGGATGGAAATCCCCACGATATACCAAACTTCAAGCTGTAGTTCTCTTCAAAAATAATAATTTTAATCCAATTATACTAGCAGGTCGGAGAATCAGTGGGCTTTCATACTCATGGTATTGTGTGAAATATTAGTTGAGCTGTGCAGCTGAATAACTAGAGAGGATTTAATTATGACAGTTACTGGTGTTTTTAAGAACATCAAAGACCTAGCCAGCAGATTATGCAGCAGATGTATTACATGAAGTAGAAGTTGATCATGATTTTCTGGATATTGGGGGTTTTGTACCAAGTGAGAGCATAATTATTGAATAACTTCTACTACANTAGTTACTTTGATCTGGTAGAATATTAATTTTTCCTTAACAGAAGCTGTGAAGAAGCAGCGTTGGCTTCTAATTAGCTCAGTACACTTATCATACTACCAAGCATGTGGTTTGGCGCAGGTAGATTGGTTTATCTTAAAGTTGATGTTTTGTAACTCATGCAATCTGAGTAGTATTTTTCTTCAAAAGGAGTTTAAGCAGTAAGAGTGGTACACATCTTCTCAAGCTCTGCAAGAATGGCAGGAAACATAAGCTGTTATCAACAGAGCAAATGCAGGTCACTCACAGGTGGGCTGAAGGATATTCTTTTCCATTTTGCTAAAATATCCTCAGGCAGCCAGAAGCAATCTAATTTTCGCGGTGCTCTTTTATTAACTGAAAGAACCTCATGAAATTTTTACATATGAGCTGCATTGTGAGGTCTCAGCTCTTCTGAAGACAGCAGCTACAGTGGATCAAGTTTGTGAGAGGTCGAGGTAGACATTATAGTGCACTTACCACATATACCGTGGTTGTTGGTTTTCCATGGTGAGCTAGGTCAATACTATAAACACCAACCACCTCCAAAACTGGATAAATTCCTGTGCTGAAGTTGGAGGTGGACATGACAGACCAAGAAAATGATGGCAATGCATGTTTGGTGTCTCCACCGCATGCCAGCTTCTCGTCAGCTGTGAAAGGATGAAACACCACTGACATCAATGGGGTCGCTCCCTTTTTACCAGCAGTAGTGTTAGTTCTGTGGCGTTCAAGTACTACAGGACTTGAGGAGACTCGTGGCAGATTTCTGAGAGAGTCTCTAACTGAGAGTAGTTTTGTTTAGGTCTCCCATAAAAAACCACAAAACCAAAAGGCACCATTTGGGAGAAAAAGCTTGTGATGTTCAGAGTAGTGTATTTCCTAATGATAGTGCTGACTATGGTAACAGATATTGCTCTGTTATCTGCCACATTTAGTTCAGACTGAAAGCAGGACACGAGCATGAAAATGTCCTTTTTTTACAGTAACAGTGTTTGAAGAATTTCTTCTGGGTAGAGCGCTGAACTGGTAGAGCACTGCTGAGGTCCTTTTGGCCTAACAGGCCTTTTCCAATTCTGCAAAGCTGACAACAATTAAGGGAAAAGATGAACAGCCTTTGCTGGGACACTGCATCAGTTGTACGAGAAATGGAAGTGGGTCATTCTGGACATAAAATTTCACGGAAATATGTTTTGTCAGCATCAAGACATTTGAAGACCCATCTGCTGAGGGTGTGTCTGCTGCTTCTGCCATGACATCTGTTTGGAGGGAGGCGTAAAATTCCCCTTGTGATTCATGCCAGGGCTACAGAGCTGGGAAACTCCTGCTCCTTCTCTTCTCTCATTACGTTTGGTGTCTCACCCGTGAATGGGGAGGACTGTGGTTTGCTAAGGGTCCCAGTGGAAAAGAAGGTTTTAAAAAAAATTGGGAGCAATCAAATGGTAATTTCTCATATCACAGATGCTGTGAAATTTGGCTCTTATTGTTGCGCTGTTAATATGTCTGAAAATGGTTTATTTCTTAAAACACCATAGAAAATATTTTTGTGATGCGTCCTGTCCAAAATGGGATGAGTAAGAAAGCGGAAGGCAAAACGCAGGAGCTTGTTTCAGAATCATGGATATTGTGCATTACATATAACAGATTAGAATGGAAAACCTGTTATTTAAAACTGCTGTTCAAAATCTCATGGTTTGGACTAGTTCATTTTCTCTTCCACTTGGGTTTGAACATTTCATGTCCCTTGGAAATTAGATGTTGAAACTAATGTTCCCAGTAATAATGCATTAAGCTTCAAAGTGCTGGATCTCAAACATATTAAGCAGTAAATACACTGAGTTTTTATTGTTGCCACATACCTTTTGATAGCCAGTCCCATAATAATATAATATGATGCCTCGAACTGATGTGTTTATTGTTCTACAAAGATGAATAGGCAGATGTTGACCCTGGCTGCCAGATAGAAGGGAAGATTTCCAAAGCATTAAATGTAATATTGAACTTGCTGCTTTAAATGGTGTATCTTTATATTGGCTAGGTCCCTTATCTGTTAATTGTGATCTGTAAGTCTAGTTACAAATTTTTTTTAAAGTACTGTCAGGAAATCAAATCCTGTATTTGCAATCCTAGTGGGCAAAAGAACAGGTCAGTCTCTTGTCTTATTGTGATATCCTCCTGAACACTTCAAAATGCTTCTACATCTATGCATTTTGAGGTGAATACTGCTGTAAAATCCAGGTCATTTCAGTTGCACTAAAGCTGAAATACAGTCTCAGAGGTTTTTTGATAATATATATGCCCACTGAGTTACAAAAATGGGTTTCCTCAAGGCAGGCTTTCTTAGCATGGGCGCAATCTTACGGTAAGGTATCGAACTGGTCTTTTTTATAGTGGAGCTGCCTCTGTCTTATACTTTGCAGCTCAGATGAAGCGCAGGACAACTGCTGAGCGCATAAGCGTATCCTTGAAGGGATCTATTTTGTGGAATTAGGGAAAATAGAGTCTGTTTGGAATAATCTAGCTAAACTACCAAATATTCAACTTCCATTTATTTTCAGTTGTCTGTGAAGGTAAGGAGATTAGTGTTTGCCTACAGAGGAATCACATTGGACCTGCCTTTTAAGTCGTTACAGAATATACAGTTGGGTAGGGCTGAAATGAGAGAACTGTCTCTCATTTGTTTTCTCCAGTCAAGCATAAATCTCTGATTTTAAGGGCATTCTACCCTTGGTTTAGATTTGTTTATTTCAGTTTTACAGACCCCATTTTAAATCCGTTTTAATGAGCTTTTTATGCAGTGATAGTGTTTTTAATATATGTTTAGGTTCTATGCAACTCTTAAGTCAGGCAATGATGTGTCAAGAGGGCACGAATTAATAATATAGCAAAAGCAACTGAAATACCTCCTATGTACCAGCCAAACAAGATTTTGACGTGGGTGCCTGTCTGCTGGTTTGCTTGCCCCTGCCTGAGACCGACAGTGCAAGGTGCTGTGTCTCTCCTCAGGGGTAACTGATTTTGCTGGCCCTGATGCATCCTGCGGTTAGTTAGGACTCCCAGCACGGTGCATGAATGGTCTCGATGCTGTGGTTGTGAGTGTGGGATGAAGATCAGGGAACAGAGGAATGCCAGCAACCAGCATTTCATCCTCTATGTCATCTGCAGGACAACCGTTCTGTGCTTAGCTTGCTCTGTATGGGTGAAGTGAAGTCCTAAGACTCAAGCCAGCACTTCTAATCAGCTCAGTAGTCAGCTTCACCCAAGGCCATAGCTGGCCAGCTTGAGAACCTCTGCAAGTATTTGTAAAGTGTTGCAAACAAACACAGATCCCAGAAACCCAGAAGCATCTCTGATGCAGGAAACATGATGCAAGGATGTTAGCTGGGCAAAGACTTCTCGGATGCTTTCTTTGCCCGCAGCTTTTCTAATAGTGGCAAATCGGCATGAGACAGTTCGGTGACCTGAGCCTTGCCACAACACAAGGTATGACAAGGCCTTTTGATGGTCTTTATGCGTGCCTACTTCCTGGCCACTCATAAGGAGCTTCATAATTTGTCTCCAGACATATCTTGAATATAATAACAAGAATAATTAAAACTCAAATAGCAATTTGGTGCTCTGACCATCTGGGATCCAGGTTGAGAGATGAGATATAGTACAGACCCTAAAGCTGTTACTAAGGTAAGCTTTCTTACTCTTTTTTGTAATTAATTTAAATGGTTCTTAAACGATTTTTAAATGAGTTCATACTCACAACAGCTTTGAAAATCTGTGTCTTGCCGGTGGGATCTGACTGCTGCTTCTACTGCTGTGTCTTGGTCTGATTCCCAGCTGGAAAAACTGAACCTCTGTATCAGCTGGGTGCAATCCCAGCACAGTGATAAAGGAAAGCAAACAGGAATAGTTGGAAGCTTTTCTAAACATCATTTAGAGAATCCCTTTTCTAATATATGGACCCCAGAGAGAAAAGAAAACAGGGAGGAAGAGGATATTATATGTGCTTTATTAGCATAAGCATGTGGTGGCTGTGCTACTTGGCTTGAAAAGAGGATGCTGAGAAGTACTGAGTGTATGAAGTTAAAGCTGATGAAAGTGTAATACACAGTAGCATTTTATGGAATATCACTTTCTAACGGGGTTTTCTTTTCCCCTGGTAGAATAGCCTGGAAAGGTTGAATTGAGTTTTATTCCGCTAAGGCAAGAGACTACGCATTGAGGTATAAGGGAGGAACTGGAAGAATGGCAGAGCCAGAGCAGATAATTCTGGGCTCACCTTTGGGCTTGTACATCCCAGGTATAGCGGCAGAGTAAAGAGGAGTCTCACCTGCGCCGATTCTTTTCCAACCTGAAATAGTGTCTCTGTGGCAGGGTGTGCCACTCCAGTGTGGCCATTCCCAGGCTCATTAGACTCATTAAGAGACAGACCTAATGCTACCAGGTGCAGTGGTGCACTGATGCAAATGAGGAACTTTCAGGGCCCAAGTTAAGCCAGTATGGCACTGTACCCTGTGACCGTGGCAGCTCCTTTGGAGTTAGAGGGTTGCTGAGGCTGTGTATCAAACGCTGAGGTGCTTGATATATCTCATGCCTCCTTAGCTGGGGAAAGCCTCCTGTGAGTATGGTGGAGTTAAGACTTCCAAAAGCCTGTATAGGAGGACCAACGAGAATGAATTCCAGTTAGCAGCAAAGGGGAGAGGGAATCTGTCCAGATGCCAGATGCTGGGTTCAGCAGAAAAGGGAAGGGAAAAAGGATCGTTGTTTCCCTGAAGGACTTCTTTCAAGTTACAGGTGAAGCTGGGGCAAGTGAGAAACTCTCTCTTATCTAAGGGTGGACATAGGTTTTTGGCCAGGTGAGTAGTCTAATACTGACTACACCATTTTTGTTTCATTAAAACCCTCTGTCGTTAACGCAAGAGGAGTGGCAGAAAAACATCCTGAGATTTTTCGTTTTTCAGCCAGCACCACAAAGCACAAAATCAGCTTTTGGCAGCCCAGCTGTTAGCAGCGTTGTCCCATGCTTTGCTACAGCGGTGACTGCAGCAGCAGCAGTAGTTTGAAGAGCTGATGCTGCCCCAGGTTGCCAGCCTGATACTGGCTTCTGGCTGGCCCTTTTAGAGGGCAGCCAGCTGATGTCTCCACAGTGCTGTCAGCTTCAGGGCTGTTGGTCAGATGGCTTATACCTTTGTCGTGGTTTAGCCCCAGTCGGCAACTAAGCACCACGCAGCCGCTCGCTCACCCTCCCCGCCGCCCCCGGTGGGATGGGGGAGAGAATCGGAAGGGCAAGAGTAAGAAAACCCACGGGTTGAGATAAGAACAGTTTAATAATTGAAATAAAATAATAATAATAATAACAGTAATAATAATGATGATAATAATAATAATAATAATTGTAATGAAAAGGAGAACGAGAGAGACAAACAAAACCCAGGGAAAAGAAAACAAGTGATGCAACCGCTCACCACCCGCCGACCGACACCCAGCCAGTCCCCGAGCAGCGATCGCTGCCCCCCGGCTAACTCCCCTCGGTTTATATACTGAGCATGACGTCATATGGTATGGAATAGCCCTTTGGTCAATTTGGATCAACTATCTTGGGCTGTGCCCCCTCCCAACTTCTTGTGCACCTGGCAGAGCATGGGAAGCTGAAAAAGAAAGTCCTTGACTAGCCTAAGCACTACTTGCCAACAACTAAAACATCAGCGTGTTATCAGCATTCTTCTCATACTAAATCCAAAACACAGCACTATGCCAGCTACTAGGAAGAAAAGTAACTCTAACCCAGCTGAAACCTGGACAACCTTTTAGTCTCAAAAAACTTATGTCACCAGCAAGGTTTAGGACTAAAGCAGCCAAAAGGCACTTTTTTCAGGGCCACCAAAAGGTGCATTTTTCTGCCAGGGCCTCCCAATATTCTTTTTCCTTTTTGCTGTTGCTCTATGCCTAACGGACACTTGCAATCCCCACTTGAAGATCTGCAAGGAGGTGGGCAGCCTAGGCTTAGCCTCAGCAGTTCTGCCAGCTGTCTTTCAGACCTGGGTTTACCAGCCTGATCTCAGCTGTCGGCATTTGTGATCCGTGCTGTTGAGAATTACCAGGCCCGAGAACAAGTAACATCGTCAGAAAGGCAGTTCAGAGGCTTGCATTTCAGTCCATCTTTAGCAATTGTCTCTTAAATTGGCCATGGATCTTGTAGGAGCAGTGTGAGATACCCTGGGAAGCTTTATCGGAGGAGGGATACCAAGATGCCAGTGGGAATTGCCACTGGGGGTTTCCATACCAGCTTTCCGGCCCTTCGCAGCTCATTCCTAGGCTGTGAGCCAGGAAAGTTCCTGCTCAGTTCAAGTGTACCAGAGGGTGATTCCCAGAAACGTTAGCTGTGTCCGGGGGATGCCTCGCAGTAAGAGTACGACTGTACAACTAAGTACAGCTGAGAAGAGTGCAGGGAGAGGGAGAGGATAGGGACCGGCGGGACTAGACAGATAATTGTGAGACACTGGAGCCCTTCCCTTTTCCCTCACCTGGGCAGCCAGGCAGTCCCTTCAGCTTGCATCTGAGGAGCTTCTCTTCAGCACTTAATTTGCGCCTTTTCAGGCGCCCACCAGACCCAGGGGAAGTAAATAAATGAATGCATACATACATACATATGTAAATAAAAAACCCCTAGCAAATGAAACAAACCAAAATCACCACCAGGAAAATGATCAGTGCTAGGAAGGAGGAGAGCTTGGTTATAAGTGCGTCACATATAAGAGACACTGCAAATTTCTTGCTCCATAACAGATCATTTCCACCCCTGGGTGCTGTTCACAGTAGAGGAGCTCCACTGATTTGGTGCTCAAACAAGAGGGCAGAGGAGGATGACAGCCTGGAGCAGTCTTCCATCACGTTGTGAAGGACTGGGACAGTCTCTGCACTGAGAGTTTCAGAATAACTTGTTTTGCTGTGTGGGACCTATAGGCTTGAAGCCTTTGAAGAGCCAGGAGCAGGGCTGGTTCAGTCCAAATTGTCTTGCAGCTGTATAAGAAGGAGAGCAGCACATTTGTACATTGCTGTCTAGACACATGCAAAGACTGACAATTTCTGTGCATCCTTCAGAAAAATAAAAAGTGACCCTCCAGGAGGCTGTCCATGTAGGGACCCTTCCTTCTTTGCCCCAGGTTGGAAGTCTTTTGGGACAGTTAGGGACTGACTGAAGATATCCCCTTCGGATAAGAGGAAGGGGGAAATTAGCATCCTTAGAATACCAATTTATTGTAGCNTCCATCACGTTGTGAAGGACTGGGACAGTCTCTGCACTGAGAGTTTCAGAATAACTTGTTTTGCTGTGTGGGACCTATAGGCTTGAAGCCTTTGAAGAGCCAGGAGCAGGGCTGGTTCAGTCCAAATTGTCTTGCAGCTGTATAAGAAGGAGAGCAGCACATTTGTACATTGCTGTCTAGACACATGCAAAGACTGACAATTTCTGTGCATCCTTCAGAAAAATAAAAAGTGACCCTCCAGGAGGCTGTCCATGTAGGGACCCTTCCTTCTTTGCCCCAGGTTGGAAGTCTTTTGGGACAGTTAGGGACTGACTGAAGATATCCCCTTCGGATAAGAGGAAGGGGGAAATTAGCATCCTTAGAATACCAATTTATTGTAGCAGTGGTGTATGAATGCTGCCCTCCAGCCAGCGGGGTAGAGCAGGACAGAGACAAATGCTGCCGGGGGAAAGCCTACCTACTCCTCAGCCCTGCTGTGTGACCGCTTATTCCTGTACTCCTGCCCTTGCAAATCTTCATTTCTAAAAGCTTTTTTTGCTCTCTGCCTCACTCTGTTGGTTACTTAGTTTGAACTTGGCTTTCAGCCCCATCAAAACCCTTCAACCTCTGCTTTCCTTCCCACCTCTTTGGTCCTACTTTCCTTCATCTAGTCTTACTCCCCACCTTTCCTGTATGTTCCCAGGGGAACACAAATTGCTGCTAAATGCCAAAAGATCCCCTCCCCCCCCCCCAATAAAATAAGAAAAATTGAGATGTGACGGTAGCAAATGTAATTAACTGTCTAATCTCATGACAATTGTCCTCTCTTCCCCTTCTTTCTCCCTTAGGCTTTGCTGTTCTTTCTCTTTCACTTCTGCAGTAAGAGTAAATTCCTCGTGACAGAGGATTGTCTTTTGCTTGTTCAATGTGCTTGTCTGTTTTAAGCACTACCTTAATGATAATTCTAAAAGTACAAGGCACAGAACACTTTCTGTACCCAAACTGTACAGTACTGAGATGCTGTAGCATGTTGGTGGAGAAGTCAAGTCTTATTCCTGCGGGTGAAACAACAGATCATCTTAACGGGAAATTAAATGACTAATAGCCACTGGCCCGCGGTGCTCCTGTGACAGGCCAGCTTGTTGAGAGAGGTTTGGTGACTGATAAGATAAGGGAGTGGAAAAGAGCCGTTGAGAGGACGTTTCATTGAAACTTAAACAAATCTCACACACTGTAGGTTGGTTGATGTCCTGCCCTAATATTTCAATTTTATTATTAACCAGAAAAACAAAATCAAATCAAAGTTCCCAAGGCACAATGAAACAAAGTGAAAGTTCCCAAGGCACAAGAGACCAAAACAGGCTAAATAAAAATATGCTTGAACACATGCATAATGTATTAACTGTATTTTGCTTCATTTGTGAAGAGCAAAAGAGAACAAATAACCAGTGTGTTGGCCCCTTATGGGCCTTTGTCAGGGACACACTTCTCTGAGCTGTACAGTGGGGAAAAAGATTTTTAAAAACATTTTTTCGTAAGAGTTCTTCAAGCTGCCCTACAAATATGTCTTAACTATTATATGTTCTTGGGTTTTATTTGAAGCAGGGCATTTCCAGCTCTCTGACTAGTTGGAGGAAATTTATGCCGCAAATAAGCAACCAGTTTAAACCTGCAAACCTGTCTCTAGCCACATATCCTTGTTCATGAGAACGGGTGCTAGTGAGCTGTACAGAATGATTTACATGCATGTGGGCTGCCAAGGATTGGACCTTTAAACATAGTTTCTATGATATCCTCCTCAAAATTGCAAGTAATAATTTAGAAGCTGCTTTTTCCTTCCCTTCTTAGTCATAAATCCTCTTACAATGTAACTCTTAAGTAAATTTAAGACTGTATTTTAAAATTTTAAAGTGTTTCTTTGTTGTTCTTTTGTTCTTTTTTTTTCGGGGGGGGGGGAGTATCCTGCAGATGCTTTAGAAATTAGAGCCTTATTTCCAGTGCAGAAACAACCATTCTGGCTCAAGTGCTGTCCTTAGCCTGACTTCTGTCCACACACTGTCTAGTCCACACCCAGCTGTCTGCTGTTTTGTGCCAGAGCTTGCTGACCCAGCCATCCCTTGGAAACTTGCAGGAAACATTATCAAAACATGTCCTAAACAGAATAGCATGGGTTTTCTGAGGAATTTCATATCCTCTTCTGCACTTAAAGCACTATATGTATGCCATGGTGCTGTTGGCAGATGGAAACTAGATCTTAAAGGTGGCAGATTCGAGGCAAACAAAACAAAACCAGATTTTCTTCCTATTCTAATTCCTGTTGGATATACACCTGAATATCTAAAGAAAACAGTATGAATTGCAAAAATGACCTTTGCAGAAATCTGGATATTTGTCCTTGCAAACTTGTAGTCAAGTATGTGTAAGAATTTCTTTTGTTAACTAATTCTCAAAACAGGCTCAGGCTTTCTCTGTGACCCCTTTACACCCTATGGAAATGCCTTTCTAATTTTTATAACAGCTTCTATGTTCAAACACTTAAAAAACTAAATTGAAATATTTCAGTCTAACTGCAGAGCAGGTATGAAAGTAGAAGCTTGTATTTCAAGAGAAGTGCCCCATTTATATTTGTAGGGTGCAAAATACATCATATGCTGCCATACACACAGACAACCGCTGGTTTTGGAAATGCTGTATGAGACATTTCTTCCCTCACTAATTTCTTGCTTTTATCTTTAATATGCATGTGTACTTGCAAACAGAGGTCAACTGCACAAATGGCTGCTGTTCTTTGAAAGTATGGCTCTTAGGACTAGGCTACTGAAGACCCTGTCTCCATATTTTCCAGAGGTGGCCTCTGTTTGTACTTACACAAACTTCAGTGTAAGAGCTGCCTGTGCATGCAGCTTTTCCATTAATCTGTTATTATTTCCATTATTACCTTATGGCACAGATGCTTTAGCGATTTTTTGGTACATTACAAAGGCACACACAAGTCACTTGCAGGCACAGGAGGAATCTGTTTGGTTCAAAACGTGACCTTAATTTGCGTGGCTGTAGTTGCCTGAGTGCAGACACTTCGCAATTTTAGTGTTTGGGCAAGAACAAGTGCTTTAAGAATTTTTTCCGATACAGAGTCCTTCCTGCTCTTTGGTGTTCAGAGGCTGCAGGCTGGTTTTGCAGAAACTTTCCACATGCAGGGCTACAGCCATTAAGATTCTCCCTTGGAAGACGCTCCCTGATATGTTGGGGTTTTTTTTGGGGGTGTGTTTTTATTTCATTCAAGTTTTTCTTCACTGAAAACTTTTTGCCACTAGTTGCAGACTCCAAAGTCAGTGGTAACATGGCAAAGGCACATCCAAAATCTAACAGATCGTAATTATACTTTTGTTTCTTAAAGTCTCTATCAGGCTGATTTCTGGCTAAAGAGCAGCTTGTTAAACTCGAAGCGAGCAGGCTGGTGATGTTGGTAGGGAAACTGTTCAGAAAAATAATGACCCTTCCTTCCATCAAGGGCATCTGCCTGCTCGTTACTGTGATGGCGTGGAGTTGCAGAATCCCTCAGGTGTCCTTGCTGATTCTTCCTGAGCCAGAAAGGCTCTTCTCATCTCAAGCAGAACTTGTTGTATATGATCGTTGGCATGGTGAGACACACATGTATTCCCTCCAGGCTTAATTATGTGACACACAACGACTGGGAGTGAAAATGGCTTCCAGCAAGAAGCTCCAGCAAATCTCCATCCCAACAGTTTATCTAGTAAGAGGTAGCCTTTGGGAACCCTGACAAGCACTGCTCGTTCCTCTAGTCTGTAGTCCAAAATATAATGTATTTCCAAATTCTCTACTCAAAATAGTTTAGGACAGCAGTTTTCAACCTTATTTGTGCTGTTAACCTCTTCCAACCACAAAAATCACTTTGTGGCCCCAGTCCCATCAGATTATTTTACATAAATACAAACATGGCAAGTGGTTATACCACTGCTGGAAGCATTTTGCAATTGTGATTAGTTCATGGACCTTGGTTTTAGAGAAGTCAGTTCAGTCCGAAAGGCCACTTCCCTCTGCATAAAACTGATCCTCTGATACCATCAGTGCATAATTTTTTCTAGGTCAAGGACAAGATTTTATCATAAGTAAATCTCTATAAGAAACCAGTATCAAAAGAAATCAGAATAAGCCTTTTGCAAGAGAGGGTGAAGTTAAAGCAAGAAAAAGAAAAAAAAGGAAAAAAAAAGAGTAAGTTTGTATAACTCATTAACTTCTGACATTTTAATGCCTTCCCTGCAGGAAAATGGAAGAAGTGGACAGTGTTTCTGATCTAGAAGGGACTTGTTGAAAGTCTTGTCCACATAGTAAATCCATGTTGGCAGAACAGTATTCATGACAGAGAGTTATTAATCTGAATAATGTCTTAAATATTAACCAGAATTTGTATGTCATGTGCAGATTTCCCAAATCATTGGACTGATGGGAAACTTTTGCCAGCTGTAGTGCTTTGAGCACTGTTCCTGACATAAGAGCCTCCTTCATTCTCGTTCTTTTCTTCCAGTAACAAAGTAAGATGAAACCCAAGTTTTGCTTTCCATTGCTGCTTACGATCAGCTCTGGATATGGACTCAATTTGTGCTGCTGTTGCCACTGGAAAAAAAACCATGATAATGCAAAGTTGCTTTTTGTTAATAGAGCCAACATTTGCATTCCTGATAAAAGCATTGTCCTCCAGGCTGTTGTTTTCTCTAGACTTACTGCTGCTGCCATGTCTCAGGCAGACTTCATGGTCTTAATACTAAAATGACTCTTTGCTGAGGGAGTTACTCACAAAGGTGGTAGACGCATCGCTATTTTTCCTCCCACATGCACGTGCACTATGTTCCTGGTGTCTCTTAGAAATTCCTTTCTCTTGTTATTAGTGGTCTCATTTCTAGATATATGGAGGTTGCAGTATTGTGTATTGGAGATGTAGCTTTGCAGAACAATGAATAATTTTATTTGCAGGATACCGTCGGTCTGGATAGAAGATGCAAATATGTCATCTCTTGACAAAGATTGAATGGATTGCAGTCTTTTTTTTTCCTTTTTTTTTTTTTATACTGGGTTACAGAAATGCCTCTGCAGTCAATTGGGTTTTACCACTTTTGGCCCATTTTATGATCTGTTCATGCTGGTGCTATACAGCGTTTAACCAGGCTACACTGATATTAAGAAAAACTGTGTTTGCGTGATACAGTTCCTTATTATATTATAATGGGAAAATTACTGCTGTTTTTATTCCTGTTAGGATCAGCAGTAATTTAAACTCAGTTGTAGCTGCTTCATATTAATATTCAAGTGGTTATGTGCTCTGAAATATTATGGTGTTCCTTACCTTTCTCCCCTCATTTCTGTGCAGTCTCTCTCAACTGGCTGTTCTGTCTTATCTGTGTGCCTGCTACTGCTCTGGGCTCAGGTGGTCAACTCACGTCTCCTTGTTTCAATGCTAGTCCACTCATAGCAAAAATCTGTGTATTTTGCTCACATTTGGGCACACATTTCTAGGGCATTTTGTTCTAGCTCTGTGCTCTGCATCCTCCTGGATGCTTCCAGCTGGACCTAGCTTAGCAGGAAGTGATTATTGCCCTCCATTCAGCACTTGTGAGATCACTTCTGAAGTACGTTTCTTGTTTTGGTTTCCTCAGTACAGAAAAGGCATGAACACACTGAAGCAAGTCCCATGGAGGGCCACCAAGATGCACAATGGGCTGGAGGAGGGGATGTATGAGAAGTGGAGAGATCTGAGACTGTTCAAATGAAGAGAAGGCCACTGGAGGGATCTTACTGCTGTCTACGACTACCTACTGGGAGGGGATAGATAAGTCAGAGCCAGACTTTTTTCAAAGGTGCATGGCAATAGGAGAAGAAGCAACAGACACAATACCATATGAAATTTTGATTATATATATTCAGGGGAAAAAAATCACCATAGGTGTGATCAAACACTGACACAAATTGCCCGGAGAGGCTGTGAAATCTCCATCCTTAAAGACATTCAAAACTTGACTGGAGAAGACCCTGAACAACCTGCTTTGAGCAGCAGGTTGGACCAGATGATGCCCAGGGGTCCCTTCCAATGTAAATTATTCTATGATAACCTTATCCTCAGAGGGAGAGAGTAGATTATATGGGCAGCTTTGGAGGACTGGATAGGAAGCTCTGGGAATCAGTCTCCAGAGAAGTAGGAGTTGGGGGGATAGCTAATCATAAAATCATACAACAGCCCAGGTTGGAAGAGACCTTGAAAGATCATCTGTCCAACCTTTTGCAGGAAGGGGAGCCTAGATGAGATTATCTAGCACCCTCTCCAGTTGTGTCTTGAAAACTTCCAGTGAGGGGGACTCTACCACATCCCTGGGGAGGTTGTTCCAGTGGTTGATTGTTCTCACTATAAAAAAATTATTTCTTATATCGAGACGAAACCTCTCCTGGTGCAACTTGTACCTATTGCCCTTTATCTTTTCCATGTGGCTCCTTGTGAATAGAGAGCCTCCATCCTCTTTGTAGCCGCCCTTTAAGTACTGGAATACTGTGATGACGACCCCCCTGAGCCTTCTCCAGGGTGAAGAGAGGCAATGGCTGAATGAAATTCCCCTCCAGAGTTTCATAAACAGGAGCACTGAAAGAGAGGAGAGAAAGATGGCTTGCAGGAAGGCAAAGGACAGAAACCAGAACTCTAGCCCACATTCTATTTTTGGAGGACTTGGAGAAGAACTGGGCACAGAATACCACTGCTGACCTGCGGTTTGTCTAGGACACAGCTAATAGACAAAGGATGTGGAGCACTGGCTGACTCCTGTTCCCCTACATGGGTGCAGTAAGCAGGATCCTGAACAAGGTGGTCACAGCTAGGCAGGGCTTCCTGACTTCCTTTGCTGCCTGTCCCCCTGCCTGCCTGCCTGTCTTCAGTCACTGGGAATACCCAGGCTGCTGGCAGCACAGCAAGGAGGCTGGCGGGTATCATTGCATTAGCCTTTATTAAAGGCTGTTAGCATTGTGTGCTGTGACATGTACCTGCTATTTTTTACTTTTTCCCTGGGTTGCACGTTATCGTCTTGGATGGATGCGAGTTTCCAAATCCCGCCCTTCCTCTTTCCCTCCCCCTTGTTCACAATCCAGCTGTATTCAGCAAGTATAAAAGCGCTGACCTACAGAGCCCATGACAGCCAGCTGCAGTCCCCTAGCCCTTTTCTTTCCTGTTTCCCTTGCTCATTTTTCAATTGAAGCAGTTCCACTCTCTCTGGTGCTCAAAATGGGAACCGTGCTCCTCAGTGCAGAAACTTTCTGCCCCTGCCATCAGTCACACAAGGAGTTCATGTGCCAGCTGCACCAGGTTAGCAAAAGAATGACTTGTACCGTAAGCACATGCAGTGAGAGCCAGCTAGTCCGTAATTCAGTTTTCAAGTCTATAACGTGTTTTGCTCAAACAAGTAATTAATTCAGTTCACCATTTCAAGTTTGTTATGAGCAGTAATTTCAGTAAGGCACTGTTCAGCAGTATAAATGCTAGGAAGTCCTTATTTATAACTCTCAGTGTAGCATCTTCTGATCAGTAAAACAGTTTTTTTGCTGGCTGGTTGGGTGTCCTCCACGTCACAGCTGCCTGGGGAATGGCAAACAAAAGCGTTAAACTGCCCGTGTGAATATTCACCTCCCTTCCTCGTACAGCAAACTGTCCCCAGATTGCTGTTCATTGATACCTTCACCCCATGGCCCCCTTCCCACAACAGGTCCCTGGACCGAGGAGTCACGGAGCAGTCAACTGTACAGAGGAATCCCAGTCTGGATTTTCCTGTGCAGTAAACATAAGGCTGGCTTCCATCCTCCGGGCACTGGAGGAGCTGGAGAGGAGCTATGAACTCCCAGACTTTGTGCTTCTCCTTTGTGCTAGGAGAAGAAGAGGAAAAGAGAGCTACCAGGTGCGGAGGTTTCCAACAGTGGAAGCAGACTCTGTACCTGGCATTGCAGAATTGTGGGTGAAAAAAATACATATTTTTTGCAGTGAAGAATTAAACAATGGACAGCACCTGTACTTTCCATGCCTTTTGGCTATCATATCTGAAAGGTCTAGACCCATCAGGACACCACTGTTTACTATTTCCCAGCATCTGACAAAGCTGAGTATGAACAAGTAGTGACCTGGGAGCCTCTGGAAATTGTGGGAGGCGTGAAAATTTTTTTCTCTGGGATTTTTTTCTGGAAAAGTAAATAGGACAGTAAGGGGACATTCCTTCCATTGTCATGATACTGGTGGATAAAGATATACTCAGACCAAGAGTCTGGAAACAAAGAGGTGTACTATGATGGAGTGTAACCTTCCTGTGTGAATTAAAGGTAGATAGCAAAGAGCTGTCTACAAGTAAGCAATTCTCTGCAACATCTCCATCAAGCCTAAGGGAACAGCAGTCCAGGGCGTCGAGTGTCCCTGCGTGCTCCAAACCAAGTGTCGGTTTGTCAGGGGGCCGGGAATTGCAGGGGTGGAAATGACAGGCTGCCAAGTTGGTCACACCAATTGAGGCAATTTTTGCAATGAGTCAAGAGTTAAACTTTGTGACCAAGAGTTAAACCTTGTGAGCCTGTGTCAAACAACAACCCTTTTGTAGTTCATGTGGTTTTTATGCATTTGTACTGTTAAAAAATGAGTCTTATTTGGAAATAAATCTTAATTTTGAAAGCTTTTTAATTTCTCCCTTTACATACTGTTCTTGCACTATGAAAAGGCATCATCTGCTGCTTTTAAAATGTACTGTAAACTGTAAGACTTTCATAACAAGTGCTACATTAAGATAATCAACCTCTTCAGACCAGTAGGTCATGGCACTGAAACTGCCTGTCCATGAAAGCACAAGTTCCTCAGCTTTAGAAACCCTTAAAAGCATGCAAATAGTTCAAAACAGACCCACAGAGAAATAACCTCCCCTTCCCCACTGCTGCCCTGCTGTGGGAAAGGCCTTTCGCTATCCCTGATTTCCCCCCAGAGTGAAATCACATCCACCATTCAATACAAAATTAATAAAGGTATATAGAGCATGTTGAGCAAACACTGACATATCCCCAACGGTGAATTTACATCCCCCCCATTCTGTTTAAAATTAATAAAAGAAGACAGAGCACACAAAACTGACACGAGAGAGTATAAAACCCCACACGCAGAGCCCGCCAAGGCTTGGCACTGAGAGGGAGCTGCTGCACTGGAGCAAGAGACTCTAAGCGTCAGGCAAAGCACGTGTTGGAAATGCCGGTTCCCTTTCTCAGCCAGGTTCAGGAGGGCTCCCTGGCAGTAGGCACAGTAGATTTGTCACTTGGGAGTGGGCATCGCCTGGGTTATTCATTGTGTTTGCAATGTTCCTGCGCCATCAAGTTCCCTTTCCCTTCCTCCTGCAGGTGATGTGTAGGGTAAAAGATGCTGTTACATTCGGAGGCTTGCCCGGCTGCATCCCACCTTCTGCTTGCCTTTGATTCTTCCCTGTCCCAAAGGCACACTCCGCTGTCGTTGACGTGCAGTTATGGGATTGTAAAAATGTTCTGTGATCTGAACAGCCAGCCAAAGGCTTCGTCAGCCATAGTGATGGACGAGGGACTGCTGGAGCAAGGGAATGCAGATACTGTTAATGTCTGTGGCATTAGTCCCCTTCAGCAAATTGCCCTGTTTTAGTACAGAAAATAGATGAGATTCCCCAAAGATTGCCTTAGGTAAATCTACCTGAATGGTTACCTGGCCCTCGGGTACCTCTCCATAAACTGAGAGGCCTGGCATGGAGATCAAATACCAGGAAGCTGGGCTCC
Source organism: Balaeniceps rex (assembly GCA_013401315.1). Taxonomy (NCBI): domain Eukaryota; kingdom Metazoa; phylum Chordata; class Aves; order Pelecaniformes; family Balaenicipitidae; genus Balaeniceps; species Balaeniceps rex. Next base: position 57,471 of record VYZW01010752.1, on the reverse strand, counting down.
AGTAGTTGTCCTACAGCAATTGAGCATAATCCTTTGTACTCAAAGCAATCAATAACCTCTTCTTGACTGGCAAATTCTGTACCCTTCAGAGCCATGCAGACCTCCTCCACAAGTGCCAGCCATTGATCTGGCTGCAGAAACTTCCCACAACCAATCAGGAGCAGCTGGAAACTGTCAGTTTTCAAAATGGTTATGGCCGCACATTTCTGAGGAGATAAGAGTTGTCTTGTATTGCATGCTGGCTTCAGGTTAAGTTTTTCTTTATCACTCTGATGTTCTGCAGACTCTGCTGGTTACCCCAGGTTTGCAGCCAGCTTCTCCCACCAGTTAATGTGTATTTTATGAGCCCAGAGATGATGCTGCGGAGAGTGGAGCTGTGCCAAGAAGGGTTGTTCCTGCTTGTCTTCATCCTTGCCTCCTTTTTTTTCTGTACTTGCGGCAGCTGAAGCGGGGGGAAAGCTGTAGCTGTGGCAAGAAAAAGCAGCCCAAACTGCTGTGTAGTGTGATGGCTGGTGTGCAAATTTACACCTGCCTGGGAGCAATGTGTCAACCGTGTGTCTTAGGCTCCTTGTATACCAACTCTTCACGTTGCTGCTAAGAGAAACTGCACCAGTCTGTGGTGGTCTGTTAGAGGTCTGCAAACAGTACTGAGTCCCCCAGAAGTGGCATCTATTTGGGGACTGGCTTGCAAAGACTCTGGAGGTTTTTCAAGTTTGTTCCCCCAGGTGGGATCCAATAGATCACCAGGCATCCCCTTGTGCCCTGTGGGACGACCCACAGCGTCCTCTGTCTGGCAGCACCTCGTTGGGGCCTGGGTACATGGCCAGGTTGCTAAGCCATGAATTTGAGAAGCATATTTCATAAGCAATGCCTTATAGCTAACTTAAAGGTGAACTCTTCATTTGGATGAGGCAACTGCGTGCATGTGTTAGGTAGGATGAAGCTGTTGCAACAAAACATCTTCCTTCCTAGAAAATCCCTTCCTGTAGGTGAGTCTTTAGTCATCTTTGTAACCTTTGTCATCCTCTCCTCCCTGGGGAGTCTTCTCTGTGACCTTTGCTATTCTACCAAGGCAACTCATAAATTATTATTCTTTTAAATGGCACTTAGGCTGTCGTCGTGGCTGCTAGCCTTGAAGATTTGCAGTCTACCCTGTAATTTAGAGAAGAAAAAAAATGGTTAAGTGACAGAAGAAATATTGTACTTCACGACAAAACTACTTTTGTGTTTCGTTTTCTGCTCAAGTCATTCATATCCCTGTCACTAACCTCATTCAGGTCAAGGGCTTGAGGCAGAGAACGGGCATAATATTTTTGGTCCAACTGATGCATCTGAATATAACAAACATCTGTAATTTTGAAATTGAAATGAGCGCTGTGTTAAATCCTCAGGCAAATAATACTAAGGCATAATAGATTACTGAAGTTTGCATTTCTTCTGGCAATTCAGACCAAGGCTCTTTTGGCTGGTTATTCCAGACATTAATGAACCTGCTTACATAAAGGGAGCTGCTCCTTATGGCTGCAGATTGGATGCCGGATTCTGCGAACTTCATAGGAAATTCTGCAGGCCAAGTAGTTGAAATAATAAAGAAAAAATTAATCAGGCACACATTAAATGTGAAGCATGGAAGAAAACATCTGCAGCACTCAGTGGACGTCTGGGTAACATACTTGCAGTGCTGTTTTGCCAGCTTACATCTGGAGTGGTTCATCAGAAGAGAGCAGATGCTAGTGTGAAATAGGTCATCATAGCAGCAGGGCATCAGAAGAGAGACATTTCTTTTTTTCTTGCAGTAACAGCTATTCCTTTTTATTCACACCAATTATGAAAATATTAGCCAATTCTGAAATGTGAATGCGTGTATTGTGACAAGCCAATACTCTTAAAGGGCATCAGGGTAAAACCTAACCTAACGAGGAGGCTTCGGAGAAGCAGTCCTTTTGCAGCACACACTGAGTATCCTTTAACAGACATAGTGACTATTTTTTGTTAAGATTATAATTTTTTTTCCCCCCTTGCTTTATTTTTGTATTTTAGTAGAGATGTTACTGAATGCCTTCTTGGTGGCAAATGCCCAGAAGCGAAGATGCTAATTCACGGGAGTTTCATCAGTCATTTCAAAGGAGAGGTCACACAGATAAGAAAAATGAACAGTACGCAGTATGTGAAGCAGTGACATTCAATGAGTCCTTGTCACTAGCAGCCATTAGCATGCAAGCCTGCTGTTATGTTTCAGTGCTTTATGTGCTTTTCTTGACCAGGCAGGGAGCCTTCGAAGCACTGTAGCAGTTAATACCATACAAGTTATTGTTTCTTTCTTGAATGCCTTATATTTTTAGTACCATTTAGATGCTTCTCTGTCCCCTTGTGCATCTAAAATTTTAAGGAGAATCAAAGAATGCATAATTTATATCTGTCCCAGAGGTAATGGAGTGACTCAATGATATCTGTGAAGGGGGTGATTTCAAATTTCGTGTCTTATGCAAGAGGTGATTTTTATACAAAAACTGCAAAAATTGGCCTTGGGGATACCCAGATAATTATCCTTAAAACAACGGGTGTGGATTCCAGGGGGATTATAGCAGAAAGCTATAGTGTACTGGATTTACCCTTGTGTATCATGTTTGTCATAATCGAAAACATAGCAACTGATAGATCTCAGTGAATATAACTTATATTTTGACTTGGAATAGCACATGCAGGAGGTGTGAAAAGGCAGGTTTGCTTTGATTCTGTTGAAGAATTCATGCAAGATGTGAGGCATTTGTTTACTGCTGAAATTCTTTCCTTCAGTTAAAGGAAAAAACAATTGTTTACTGATGTTGGGCAGAACGCATCAGTACATGCTTTATCACACAGCACAGTTCCACTAGGCTATTTCTGGTTTCATTTACCAAAAGCCTAGAAGTGCCATGGCTAGAAATAAATGTCTGCTTCTTTGATATGCTATATGTTTGAAAATGCACTTTAAGGTCTGTATTACAGACAGTTCAAAGGGAATATAAATTGGTGCAGTATTCTCTCCTTTTTCTTTTCTTTCCAATGGTCTCACATATTCATTGCATTTTTATCAAGACTGTTTTCAATAACATGTCTTTAAAAACAACTTACCATTTTGTATTTTATTTAACTTGGACTTTGTCATATTTAAATAATTGTTATGATCTTGCTGCTTCCGTAGTTTAAAATGTTTAACATCCTCTAAACCAATTCTACACTGAGTTTTAGCATTGTGTATCCAAGGAGACAGCAGATCTTATTTTCCTTTGGAAACCCTCTGGTTTTAACTATTCTTTCCACTTCTTGCAGGGTTGGCCATGAGAATTTGTAACGTTCCTTTGGAAATACCGTGATGGGGCTGCTGAGAAGTTACTTTGCTTCCTACAGGTCTGTAAGCTCTATTGCATTCTCACTATTTCAGCATGTAGACTCCTGTGCCAACTTGTTATCTTTTTTGTCTCGAATGCATGCAAAGCAAATTAAAATCCAATTTTATTCTGGAACAAGTGTGAAAAATTATTTTTGTTTCTTGCAAAATGTTTAGGACACAACTCTGTTCTGTTACTGTTGTATGAATGTACAGTAATATTCGTCCTTCCTTTGAAGTGAATTATTGCAGTTTATAGAGTTGAACTGCAGAAAGGAATTGGGCCTGTAAGTCATGTTCACTTCACCACTATGTCTTTCAGTATGTGTTGAAACTGCATTACCCTAAAAGGCCCTGCAGTCGATTGCTCCCACCCAGGTTGCTAATACGTGAGCAGCTGTCCCACAGCTGTAGCTGTGGATGTTTCAAGAAGCACAGTTAGCAAAGGGTCAGCAGAATTACTGGGGCTTTCAGGTCTGGAGGAGCTCAGGTTCATGGAAAGTTTAAGAAAATAATAAAATTTTTAAAAAGTTGATATTTAAGAGACTGTAAACAGAGCAGAATAATAATGGCTTGACTCCTGTAGTGTCAGCATGGCAAGGAACGGTGAGAAGCCTGTAGCTAATGCTATGTCCTTGTCAGCCAGAATGATAGTGTTATAAGCCATGTGGCCCATGATCGCAGTGATTTATAGGGTAGAAAACACTCCCCTGCATTTCAATATGTTTTCCTATGCAGCTATATAACAGAGAAAAATTGTATTTCTTACTGCTTTCAAAGGTAGTACTGAACAGCATTTTTATAGAAATTTGGTCGGAGAAACCAATGGGAATCAACTTTTCCATCTAGGTGGTCATACCCCACTATGGGAACACACACGGGGTCTGTGGGAGTTGTATCTGGCCCTAAATAATAATTTTCAGAAATGTTCATGTTCGGAATAGTCTCTATTATTTCATTCACTTGGTTTACCTGAGAGCACTTTGGGTATTATTGCTTTCCTTGTTGCCTGTGTAGTCACTTACTATGCCATTAGTCTGTATGAATTCTGTTGGGAAAGTGGCTTGTAAACCTTAAACAAAAACAAACCCAGGTGGATTTAGGAGATGAGAGGTAGCCAAAACAACTTTTAATTCCTTCTTGGAAATTATTATGATTTGGTAATACCTTTTAGAGCCACTGCAGCTCCAAAATGCTTTAGAAGCTATTTGAACATAGATGTAAACCTCACACATGGCTAAAGTTTCCATAATGAGCAAAAGCCCTAGATCAGACTGGTTGAGATACTGCAGATACAGATCTGATCGTGATGCCTTGGGCTTGTGTTGAGTGAAAGCTCTGTGTTCAAAAATAAGTAGCTTTTCAGAGTAATTGTGCAACCGTTGAATGATCTGTGTCATGCTAAAGCTTTATGACTGCACTGTTTCTTTCTTTAATGTTGATATCCCTTAGGGCAAAATTTGTGTTTTTCTTTGGCGGGGGGAGAAAGAAGTGCAAACGCCGAAAGACATTTAGGATAAAGGGAGAAAACTTGTTGCCCATGTTGGCATATGGGTTGTACATCCTTTACTAGCAGCAGCAGCTTTATAAGATCTTCCTTTCCAGACCTGTCTATGAGCGTTGTTTGAATCACGGCTCACCAAAGACTTCCAAGAGCTGCTGCTAAATTTGCTGAAACAAACTATGGTTGGGCCTGTGTCCTAATGAATTTGATAGAAATGCAGTCAACAGCTGCTCTGCAGAGAAAGCTTAGGCAAGTCATTTGTCTAAAACACATTTTAAAAGTTTCCTTGTTCATAAGTCTAATTCCTGAAGAATAATGGCTTTGTGGTACACATACAAATTGGTATTGTGTCATTTAAAAAGAGGATAAATATGATACTAATTTGATATATGTACATACTAGATATAGGTATACTAAGTAGCATAAAGTAGTTTGGGTATGGCTGTGCTGCACCTTGATTATAATGCAGAAGCAAAGGAAAACCAATTAAATTAAAAGGCAAGATGTTTCTACTGAAAAGGAGGTAAAGGTGTAATTTGCCCTTGGAAAGTATTGCCCCAAGTTATTATCAAAAGGTGTTGCATTGAACCTTTGCAAGAAATAGATATTTACATCAATAAGAATGCCATCACATATATTTTTCATATTACACAGTTATAAAGCAATTACACAGCAGTTGCCTGGCTGAAAGCCGAACTCACTGGTCCTCGGCCTGGGGTTTGGGTAAAGCTTCTGCTGCAGCTGTGTAGATATCTCTTGTACCACTTCTCTGTAGGATCTGGTATTGACATTGAAGGATGATCTAGCCAAATAATTCGTTTAATCCAGGTCAGGTTTTTCCGTATATCCCATGTCTTTCACTGCAAATTTCATGTATTCTTTTTTCTCATGAGTATCTCCTCCTCTTGTACAGTTCTTGTTTTCTTAATCTCTCTTTTATTTCCTGCCTATGGTCCCTTGCCCATTCTCCAGAGAAGCCTCCTTTTCCCTGACATCTTTGTTACTTGTCCTTGCTTTGTTCGAGATTTATTCATTTATTGCTGGAGTTTCTTAAATTTTTCTATTGAGATCACTAAATGATGCATCTCTCCAAACATCTCTTGGGCTCTCCTCAAACCTTTGCCCTTGGCACCCCTATGGTGAAACAAGTGTCTTGGTTTTAGGGAGGGCAGAGAAAAACAAAGGCTGTGAAAACACTTCAGAGCATTGAAAGAAAATAGGATGCTGCGTGGCATGGGAAGCCGTCATCTCCCAGGGCTGTGCTCCTCTGACCTGTCCTCCTGTTACAGCCTCCTGGGCATGCGGTCGTCCAGGGCTGGCTCCTAGGGGGGGTTTGGTGGGTGGGGTACTACTCCATTGTTTTGCTGCTTCTTCAGTAAGGAAGACACAAGTGGGAAAATACCGAGCTGGCAAAAGTCACGGAGAGGAGGGAGAAAGGAGGGGATGACCACTTTTCCACGAGAGCATGTAAGCATGGCAACCATACCTTTGATCTCCATACCAGTGCTGCACGTGGACCTGGAGAGCCCTGCTGCCGCTGTATTAGATACACATGCCTGCCTTAAAGCCATGCTGCCAGAGGGGCCAAACTCTCGATGCCACCGGCCTTTGCTCACGGCTCAGCTGTCCCACCAGAGGCTGCGAGGGTGATGAAGTGGCTGCTCGTGAGCGATGCGTGGAGGTCTGCAAAGAGAAAGCGGGGGGAGCTGACGCACAAACCAGAACTGTGGAGGCAAACAGGAGCCTGTTGTCTTTGCCTTATATGCAAATTACCTGGCTATGAAAAGGCAGAAAGGAAAGGGGATGTTACTACCTGGAAATGTGCCATGTGTGCATTTGATGCATATATTTGAATTATTGAACAGATGGAAGCCAAATAGCTTGGTAGCTGGAGAAAATCTATAAGCTAGATGCTCAAAGGAAATGTGGCAGAATAAAATGGGAGGGTGGGGGAAGTAAATCTCACAAAGCTGCCATGGAGGGACAGTTGCATTTTATTAGAACAGAATTTAAATCAAGACTGTGAGTTTGTAAAGACTACTGTGTCCAAATCATGAGGTGTATGTGCAAGCTGATGTAAAACACATATATGCGGGGGGTTTTTTTATCTGAATGATGGTTCAGAGGGTCTTTGACCATCCAACTCTGTTCTTTTATTGCCCACAGCAAGACAAGGAACAAGTGATTATTAGAAAAAATAACATGACAATTTGGTCACCTGTGGCCAGAGCAGGAATTCTGCAAGAGACTGAAATTAATATGGATGCAGGGAAAACAAACCAACCAACCCAGACAGCAGATGGACTTTCCATTGGGTTTTATGTTTTGAGTTGTTTCCAAGTAATTCCTAGGAATGGTGGCGAGTGCTTTCTCTGCTGGAGGAACAGCCCAGAAGCATCCTGAAATACCTCCCTGTTTTTTAATCATAGCTACTTCCCAGAAGAATGCAAACTACACAAAGTGTCCATAGACTCAGATCAGGAGTCTCACCCCAGTGCCCATCATCTTCTGTTTCAAAGTGGCAATTAGATGATGATCTTTGCTGATCTTAACTCCTGGGGCGTTAGGTAAAAGAAGGAAGACTTTAGTGTCAACAATCAAGAACACCATAGGGACACCAAAAATCATTTGGCTCATTTGCCTGGGTTACCAATGAGAGCAAAGACATCTAGATAATCTGTGAGAGATGTTTATCTAATCTATTCGTAAAAATGTCTTCCTCCAGTGAGGAAGACTTCAGTGCCACCCTGTGTAGTCTTAGGGGCTATTTCTAAAATCCAAGGTATACTTTATTTGCTCCATAGGAAGCAATTTGGTGTCTTATTTATAGTTAAGATAGAGAACAGTTGAACCTAACTGTCTTTATGGTAATCTGTCATATTAGAAGGAAAAATGACTTTACATTGTAGTTGATTTCATTTGTTTATCTGCTTTTCAGAATAAGCATTTGCAGATCCTATAGGTCCCATTCCAAAACCTTTCTTTTCTGTCTTCTTTCCATGTACCTGCATCCCTCCATGTATTGTTAACTTCTTGACTCAAGTGCCAGCGTTAAGAAGCTGAATATAGTCAATATGACTTTCAGATGGATACAAATTATGCAAAATAAGCCCAGAATTTAGAAGCTCCATAATTAATTATGGAGGTATACCCTCAATTGAAATGACTCCAGTCCATATCTTACCTCAGCTTTGTCTAGGTGGAATCACTGCTAGTGTCTTCTCTCTCTTCTATCCTTTAAACTCTTCTCAGTATGATACTAGGTAATGAATGACATTGTTGGAGAGACAGTAAGTGTGCAACTGATAGCTCTCAGCATATGGATAATGACACATCTCGCACCTTTTCATTGCCCACATTCTGGCTGCACGGAGATATCTGAACAATAGTTGAGGTGAAATGGTGGCTGTAGCACATTTCTGAAACAATAATTGTCCATTCAGGTCCCTTTAAAAGAAAGACAGCAAAGAACTGCTAAGTTTTCTATCACTAAGGCCCTCAGAAGAATCAAATCACATGTCATGAATAATAATAATAGAAGAGGGAGGACAGCTGCTCAGCCGAACATCATCAGTATTGACACCTTCCAGGAGGAGTAATCAGTAATCCCCTTGACCGAAGCAGGTGTCACAACAAGATAAAAGTCATAAGCTACAGCTCCAGTGAGAGTCTGTTGCCATAGACAGAAAGATATGAATTGATTTCACTTCTGAAAGGCAGTTAAAACATCTCCAGTTGAGAGAAGGAGAAATCCACTGCTGCTGTCCAAGTCTCCAGAAACAGCAGTGAAAGTTGCAGAGCTTGTTACTTAAAAAACCAAGGAGTGTTCAGATGGCCGAATGCCAGCCAAAATGAACAGTTACAAAAAAGTCCTTTCTTTTTTCCACCAAAGCCCAGCATAATGTTGGCAGGTTGATGTCCTTTCTCTCCTGCTTTTTAGCTGAAGTAGGCGGAAAGGCTACCAGTTCAAATAGTAAACATTAAAGGATTTTTTTTTTATTAGTGTACATGAGAGAATGATGGTGAGTTTGATCCTGCAATGAATATATTTGCAATGCTATCACCATTAGAAGTTGTCTGTGATGATTATTCAGCTCCTTGTGGCCAGCCTTGTAAAAACTCTTTGACACCAGCTTAATTCAGGAGCAACCTTTGTTCATCTTTGGAACTCAAACCCCAGCAAATTTCAATCAACATCATAGAGTCATAGAATCATAGAATCATTTAGGTTGGAAAAGACCTTTAAGATCATGGAGTCTAGCTGTAAATCTAACACTGCCAAGTCCACCACTAAACCATGTCTCTAAGCGCCACATCTACATGTCTTTTAAATACCTCCAGGGATGGTGACTCAACCACTCCCCTGGGCAGCCTGTTCCAGTGCTTGACAACTCTTTCAGTGAAGAAATTTTTCCTAACATCCAATCTAAACCTCCCCTGGCACAACTTGAGGCTGTTTCCTCTCATCCTATCACTTGTTACTTGGGAAAAGAGACTGACACCAATCTCCCTACAACCTCCTTTCAGGTAGTTGTAGAGAATGGTAAGGTCTCCCCTGAGCCTCCTTTTCTCCAGGCTAAACAACCCCAGTTCCCTCAGCTGCTCCTCATGAGACTTGTGCTCTAGACCCTTCACCAGCTTCGTTGCTCTTTGGACACGCAAAGTAGTAGTAAGGCAAAGCCTTGAATTTGATAAAATTTCAGCTTTCTTTCTAGGCTGAAGTGTAGCACACAGAGCACTTTGCAATTGAGAGTCCTAAGATATACTGCTCCAGATGGACTCAGATTTCTAGGGTCAATTATCACGTCAGAAAAGGGAAAATATAGAGAAATTGATTATTAGATACCACAAGTGAAAAAACAAAAAGCAAAACTTAAAGGAATCCACATCAACATTAATATGAGTTGGTTGACTCTATAGAAGAAATGATCCAATAATGGCTGTAGGCAACCATTCAGGAAATAATGTGTTCCTACTTAATGTCATCTGTCATTGATCCCACATTTAAAAAAAAAAAAAAAAGACCACTGAATATTGTGTTCAAGGGCTTTATAAGAATCAGAGGAAAGCATGACCAGGCAGTTTGCTCGAACAGCAAAAATGAAAGTAGAGAGATGAAAGAATATCTTGGGTCAAGCCACTTTGAGCTTTCAGAACACTATTAAAAATTAACTAAGGAAAAGGTAATACCTACTATTGCCCCAAATATTCTAGAACTCAGAGACTTATTCTCCTGCTAACTAGCCACAGGTGTTTTTTCCTAGAATCATAGAAAAGTAGCTTGAGGGCCGTGTAACTGTGTCAGCTGCGCTGACACTCTCCATCAGAGCTGTGGCTGAGCTGTTTCTGAGGGCCTCCACTGATGGAGATTCTCTGGGCAATTCATTCTAAGGCCTAATTTTCCTTGCCATTAGAAAATAGTTCTTTTCCTTTCTTAACCTGCAACTTTCTTCTGTCCTACCTGCAATAAACAAGAATGGGTTATTGCCTTTTTCCTTGCAACCATCTTTAATGTTTTCAGGGTCTTTTGTCATATTTCCCCTAAGTCTTGTCTTCTTTGCAAAACCCAACAATTTATTCCTTCAATTTTTTGTCATGTTTTGTAGAGTACTCACTGTCAGTCAGTCACATCCTCCTTAAAACGTGGCATCCAACACTGGATTTAAGGTTATGATTGAAGTCTATCCAAAGTGAAGTAATAAAGGAGAATTCCCTCATGTGTCTTGTAGATTTCCAATCTGACGTTCATACATATGTGACAGTGACTGTGTTTAAGCTTATGATCCACTGGATAACTTCAGATCCCTCTTAGCAAGACTAAACCTATTTGGTTATTTCCCATTGAGTGTTTGCTGAGTTGACTGTTTCTGACCTCACCTCTCAAAGATAATTGCCAGCAGCTCTAAGATTCCCTCAGTCAGTTATCTACATATTCTAGGGTGAAATTCATAAGGCCCAGCCAATTTGAAAAAATTTAATTTACCTCAGTTCTCTCTAATCTACTTTTTCCTACTACGACCTCAATTTCTACTCCTTTGTCTTCAGTGTTAACTGTTGTGGCTTTCTGATCACAGCTGATCCTTCAAACAGCTTTTCCTCCCATTGAGCAGCAAACCAACTCTTTCTTCTCGCTATTGCTAATAGTGGTATTCTTACTCTTGCACTTAGTGGTTTTCTTAGGAAAGTTTTCTACTTTTACATCCCCCTACTAAAAGTACATTGCAATGTTACACAGACTAGAGGAAGGGCTTTGAAAGACAGTGTACAATTTTCATAATATGGGATTCCACAGAGGCACTAGGCTTACAAGAGCAATTGAAGACAGTTATGGCAGTACTTGACAGGTAACACGCAGATGTCCCTATTCTTACAGTCTCAGTGGAAACCTGAGTTGATCTAATTAATAACAAGTAACCAGCACCAAAGAGAATAAAGAAAAATGTTTCAGAGGGACCAAGGATCTTGAAAGCAAAGGTGATATGTTAAATCCAGGAGAGGGCTGAGTCTGAAATATGGCACCTTGTTCATAAAATTGACTGACATCGTGTGTTTTGCTTAGAGGAGACTTAATTTCTTCATAATGCTGTTCTTTTAACGTTTGAAGGCCACCAATTCACTTATGCAGTTAATCACAATGTTCTGTGTTTCTTTCACTCCATGAAAACATCCCAAGTGTCCTTATGTTTTATTCTACTCTCTTCACACAGCCTTTTTACTATTTTAAGGTGGCAAACAAACAAGGGGAGAAGGGAAAGGAGATGATTACAGAGTAACAGGTTAACCACATAGCATCTTCTGCAACAAAGTCAAATATTCCTTCTTTTTTGTTGTGTATGTGTGTGAGCTATTTAGCAGTCTCTCCAAAGTCCTGGCCAAAGTTCTGCAGACCACTTGCTGTCAGGTTCTCATGTCAGTCACACATGAGTGAAATCAATCAAATGCACTAGCTGGTCCCAATGAAGTGTAGACATACAGAGAGAGCTGGTTGTCCTCTTATTCTGGGGCATGGAGCATTCTGAGCCTCTGATCTTTCTATAATCCCTCCAGGAGCATTCCCCTTTAATGCTCAAGACCTTTGCCTCCAGATTTTATAATGGTCAGTCCCGCAATCCTTCCTCCATTAATGCATCTTTGATTTTTCCACCTCTGTAGCTCCTTCTGTAGGTTCAAGTGAGTTGAGATTTCTGTTGGGAAGTTTCTCTCAGTCAAGAGCCAAACAGCCAGCAGGCAACTCGCAGTGCCATAGGACAGGCTTTCAGAAAAAAAGCCAGTGTTTGGTAGCCAAATGCAACACGCTATTTTAAGGTCTTTAAGTTATAATAAAAAACCAAGTCTACGAGGGTGTTGTTTGTGGCAGCATTTTGTTTGCTTCTGTGAAGAGGTTTCACTGCACGTGCTGACCATTCACTGGATTGCTGACAGTCTCACCGCTGAATGCATGAGGTGCTTAAGACTATGGAGCCTAGATCAAACCTAGACTCTGCTCTGCAATCCCAGGCCCTCCAGGCATATGCTCAGGCTACAGGCTTTTTGCCTGGCACTCCCAGTAGAGAGCTGTAACTCAGCAGCCTATGGCCTTGGTCCAGCATCCATTCCTCACTCGCCTAGTGCTCCTTCTGTACTCCCTCCTGCAAAATTTCCCCCAAAGTTTGAAAAGGTTGGTTTTTACTTTAGTTCACCAGGATTCAGGTGCTTGGTGAGAGTCCACAGACATACGGATAAGGGTTGACATCTACACAGCTCTCTACTGGTAGATAGTTCTCCCTGACCATTTCCCAAGCCAACCAGCAGCTATGAGCACAGTTAGCATGATGCTGAGTACAAGCTAATAAATTGCCGTGATTGGCAGTGTTTATTAACTCTGACTCAGTGCAGTTAACTTGGCCTCGGCACTGCTAGTACGTTTATGTGGCTTCCAGTTGCCTCCGAGCCTGAGCAGAACAATCCTGAATCTGCTCAGCGTGGCCCCAGCAGGCTGGTGTCAACACCCAGACCGTGCAGGCACGTGCTGTGGTAGCCTTTGCCCAACACTTAAAGCACAACAGATCCCTGGAAACAAATTTCTCTGTGAGCAGTGGAGAAGCCTGTTTTAATGGATTCATGTCCCCTAAAACTCCCGCCTCAGTTTCCTGTCTCCCCTTCATGTCCCTGCAGGCAAGGGGCAAGCCCGTGCTGTGGAGGCACATCCATGACAGCCGGCAGGTCTGCCCACACCTGCCCGTTGGCTTTTCCCAGGCAGAGCTGGCTGCTCTGCCTGCCTTCCTGTCCTTAGGCACCAATTTGTGTGCTGCTTCGCCATCCGTCTGCTGGTTTTCATTAAACTTTTAGTAATGAAATTACCCCCTGTGACTTCTCTCACAACTTTTATGCTGGCTTGAAAGTGGGTTCAAATTTGCTACTGCCCCAGCTGCCAGTAAAGGTGTAATAGATGGACAGGCAGAGGTTGAGTTAAAAATAACCAGAGAGAACAAAAATCATACCTGCTCTTTGCTTTTAGGCTGCATTTTTTATATTATTTTGATACTATATTATACAGATCTGATCTCAGAGCATACTGCCTTCAAGCTCTCATTTCCACACTCATCACCAGAGGTTACCCTCCCTTCGGCTGCGCTTAGTGGCTCAGCAGATTCCTTCTAAATTGGATCTGAGAAATGATTCGTGTTAAAAGAACCATTTTTTAAAATTATTTTTCTTTTTTTATGACCCCAGTATGATTTTGGGCATGGCCAGGCGAACGCTTGAACTGAGGCAGCTGAGGGAAAGTGGTGGAAGGGAGGATGGGTCAGGAACAAGCCCCTGGTCTACTCACCAACATCTGGGGCTTTATATCCTTCACAGCACTGCTGTTATCACAGAGGCAAATCCCTGCTCCCTAGTCCCCTTATTTCTAAATGTTTTACCTCTACAATTTGCTAGCTTATAGGCCTCTATCCCAGGAGAGAAACTGTCCTATCAGCCCAAAATTGAACAATAAAAATGTGAATGTGTAAACTATAGGAAACATTTTTACTAACAAAATCAGGAATTTTGCATGTTCTCCCTGGTATCCAGTGACCGGATATGTGGGAATGGTTCAAAGCTGCGCCAAGGGAGATTTAAACTGGACATTAGGAAGCATTCTTTACCAAGAGGGTGGTCAAACACTGGAACAAGCTTCCTAGAGATGTGGTCGATGCCCCAAGCCTGTCTGTGTTTAAGAGGCATTTGGACAATGCCCTTAATAACATGCTTTAACTTTTGGTCAGCCCTGAATTGGTCAGGCAGTTGGACTAGATGATCATTGTAGGTCCATTCCAACTGAAATTTCTTTTCTATTTTATTCTATTCTATTCTATTCTATTCTATTCTATTCGTTCCGTTCCGTTCCGTTCCGTTCCATTCTTGATGTCATTCTGTATTTGTGGCAACATGGCTTTCATGATTGCATGCTGTCCCTAGCACTTTGGTGTTCATATTCCTTAGGTAGTATGGGAAATGGCCAAAAGCTTGCCCTTTAGGTCTTTCAAGAGGTGAGGTAAAGAACAAAACAATTTGGTCTCAATAAGATTTAACTGTGCTACGGTCTGTAGCTGAGTCAGTTACTTTGGTTATCAATAGTATAAGAAAATATTAAAGGACATTTGGGTTTGGCTGTAGGAAATGACTAATATAATGAGGAAGATAAGTCCCATTGCCTTCATGTTTGTTTTGTTTTCCTTGGTGGAAGGAGTTGACCGATGTGACTAGAGCATTTTGTACCTGGGATTATTAGTAGCTGCTTAATCAAGGAAGTCTGAGTACTTTGGTTATGTTGCCATGCTCTAACTCTTCCCTGCTCCCCACTCCAACTGAGACAGATTATAGAATGGACAAGGTTTGAAATGACTCTCATTTTCAAACTGTGGCTTTGTGAAGAAGCAAAGAGCAGTTACTGCTGTAAGAGAATCTGTCACCTTGTCCTCTAGAAGAAAGGCAACAACAATCTTTTCCAATAATGGACCCGTTATCTCCCTCCTGGAATTTATCAGGCAAGAAACATATTGATCCAATTTGCAGGTTGCAGCCTGTACTGCTCTAAACATGTCCAAACCCTTAGTGCATGATGATGGCCAGAACTTACTCTGCATTTAGTTTGCAGACGTGTACCTCCCCCTCCCTTCTCCCTTGTGGGCTACTGTTCTCTTTACAATCCAAGAGACCTAAAGCGGATGAAAAATTCCTCTGTTTCAACTAATTCATTTTAATTCTGTTCTTTAGGAAATTCTCTTACAATGTTTTTCCTCCTTGGTCTCTCACCAGCTGTGAATTTTGAGGGGAAAAAATAGTGCAGGGAAGTATTTATATCCAAGCAAAATATGCTTAATTGGAGTTAAAAAAAATCTAGAAACTTTTTTCTATTTATTATTTATAAATTGTTGTCATTTTTTAATATTCCTTTTGGAGAGAGTATTTTTGCTTGCATGGAAGTGACACTTCCCTTTTAATCTCTGGGTCTGCTTTTTAAGATCGTGTTTTAAGATAACTGACACCTTATCCTTCTCAGAAGACCCTGTTGTAATGATTCACTGTGCTTTACCTGTCATAATGAAACAGAAATGAATGTGAAATCATTCGTTTCCTGATCGATTTAGAGTGAGAAAGATAAATCTTCCTTGTTTGTTAGAAACCATTTATGGAGGCTACTATGGCAACAAAATTAATGACAAACAAGGAGGCTGTTAATTAATTGTTCAGGCTGACTAGAATAAGAAAATCCTGAATCTTTGCTGAATCCATTTACTACCGTCCCAATAGCTCTTGGTTATTTGTTTGAAGAGTTAGTGCATCTTTTTACTGCACTGGGAAAAAAAAGGTTTATGATAATAGAATTGAAGGGGTGCATGTACTCCATTAGCCTTCCCCCTGTGATCCCATTGGACATGATTGCTAAATGTGGTTCATGCTCACAATGATTCCCTCTGCTGCTGCTGATTTGACGAATAAAGCTGGCAATGCCTTTAGGCCACTAAGGACATAAACAGATAGGAGTAGTCCCTGCCCCGAGTGGTTTACAGTCTACAAAGTTGATACATGCCAAGCAAAAAGTAATACTTTGGGATACAGGCAAAAATGGTATTATCAATTGCTTTTTAAAATGGTTCTGGGATGCTAGCAGGGATATTATGTTGATATGTGTTCGTGGGCATGAGATGAGGGGAAGAATACATAATCTCCCCGGGAACAGAGGAAGAACCCTTGGGAGGCCTATAGGCAGTTAAGTATATAAACTATAGCAGTTTCCTTACTACTGAAGTTGGCATATTATACTCTGTAAAGCAGGATTGATATGTTTTCTACAACAGAAGGATCAACCAACAACCTGATTCAAGGCGTAACTTATGGAGAGACTGATCCACTTTACTTTTTGGAATAAATTACAGTTCGAGAAAATAAATACATCTATATAGAGAATTCAGAGCATGAAACATTTGGGCATTGTTCATTTTTATGTATGCATTTAACTCAAAGGTCCAGACATATGGTGAAAACGCATATGGCCAGCACCCCGTAAGGTCAATTGCCATATGGCCAAAACTCTGCCTTTCCAGAGAATTTTGACAGGCGGGTAAGATCTCTGCTGGCTCCGAGTGGGGACAGGAGCTATCACGTAGCAACAGGATGCTCCTTCTCCCCTCCTCTTCAGGCATTGTTTACTTTCTTGAGATGTCAGTTTTCCAGCCATATAACAGTTGACCTTCTAAAGTGTCAGCTATATGGAATTAGAAGCGTATGAAATATGAACTAGAGAACCAAAGACTACCCACTTTGACTTCTACAATGAAATTCCTTCCACAATTGACTTTCCTTCACAAAGTCAGCAATTGTTGCCTCTGAATAAACTAGGCACAAGCTTCCAAGGCTGTGACAGGGATCAAAAGTAGTGACTACACAAATGAGAAGCATTTGCTTTTCTATAATAACTCTTCAGTAAAGAGCTAAATCCAGACTATTCAAACAAAAGAATAAACCCAAATACTGGTTACAACAGTATATTACATTTTTCCCCTAGTGGGGACTCATGTGGTTATTACTCTAGTGACTCTTTCCCCACTAGGTTTCATCATTTCTCTATTAGATTGAAAGGTAGCACTATAAATCAAAAGTGCTGTGAGTTGGTATTTCTGAAAAAGGTAGCGGTGGCTGCTCACAAGCTGTGCACTAGTGTGCTCCATAGCAACGTGTAGGTTTGCAACACTATATGAAAGTAGCTTGGCATGCCTTATCTTCTTCTCACAGCCATATATGTATACTAGGATGGTTACCTACTGTGCGGGACATGTACGTGGTCATGGTCCTTCAATCCTTACTTGGACAGAACTCCAGTTAGCTCTTCTTGGTCTTGTGGCCGAGAGAGCTACATGGCTACATGTGATGGTTGCTGTATTGGGTAAGCAGTGATGTGCAGTGTCTGCTGAGAGAAATTCCCTTCCTTGAAAGTAGCCATTAGAATATTTCTTCGTTTCCCCCACTCTAATGTTTACAAATCTTACCTTTTTCTTAGCTAGCTAAGAAGAGGAGGAAAAAGCCTCAGTGCAAATAATAGCAAGGGGATTCTTTTCAGTACAATAGTAAAGATACCAAAGGCCATCCTGTTTTCCAGGTGCTCTTCTGTTCCTGCCACCTATGGTATCTACACCAAACATGGTGTCATCAGTCAACTACTGCACGGTGGATTCATGCATATTTACCGATTTGCAAATTATGCATGTGGAGCTCTTAGCCTAGCTGTTTCTTTGTCTTTTCTCCTTTTCTTCCTTCGCTAATGATTCAAAATGCTTACATGCCTAGCATCAGAGGGCTGTATTCTATGCTTGCCATTTGCCTTTGTATACCAATTAGGTCTTTGTAATTTAAATGATGTTTTATTTGCTGATTTGGAAGCATCCTTGTTGGTAGAATGAGGTTTTCTTCATCCTGCAACTGTTCTTTGATATAATGATTTATTAAGGTACTAGGAGAAATATTGATCCTGCTAATAGCTTCTGCCTTGCCACAGAATGCCTTACATTTTACTCACTGAAAGGGCCATATTCCTTTTCTCATCATCTGATTGACCATAAATGCTTTGGCCTTTCCCCAGCAATTATCACACTTACCAAAGCAGTGGGTAAAAGTCAAGTATTTATAGACTAATTAGAGAAGAAAACATGTCCAAATTGTGTACTTTGCATAGTACAAAGAGTCATTGGACAGCGCTTTGAAATTAGGGAGTGGTTCCATACTGTTCCAAAACAAATTAGCAAATTGAGAGGAGTTATGTATATATTATCGATTAGGGCTGTCTTTTTGGGAATTACTATGTGGAGTTATGTGCTGGGCCTGTGATTTATTAATGGCATTTATGCTTCATTTCATCGGTATTTCCCACTGTGTTCTCCTTCGTCTATCCTAACCTGCTCTTTCTTGAGAAAGCTTTCTAGTATTAATGCCTGCAAGGTGGTGGTGAAGGCATTAATTTTGTAACCCATCTGGAGCTGATTCCTTTTGTAGTTTTTATTATCCTCCTTGGAAAGTGCATTATTCCTATGGTAGCCACAAACGCTGAAAGGGAATAAAGGACAACTGCATGGAAAATACAGGACAAGGCTTTTAAGGGACACAGTTTTGTTCACCAAAAAGAAGCTAAATGGAGGTGGACATGTCCTGATTGCCTGCAGACCAGATCACCGGTGTCTCCAATGGGCTGCTTAAGGTTGTGGACACAGCATTGTGGGAAAGTTTCCTCTATTTCATCGTGCCTTAATTTCCCTTCCTGTAATTCAGGCAGAAAGTCTCAGTCTGGGGTATAGCAAACCTAAGTCATTTGCTTAATGCTAATTGAAAGGAAATTCTTCTTCGTAAGACTGGGGCACTCACTGCTTCGAAGTATTGTTCAGTCAATATCTTGACTCTCTAGATTCAGATAAGGTTGGGGTTTCCATAGATTTGTGTTCCAGAGTTATAACAGTTAGTGAAAACACATTAGTAGAGGTATGTTAATTTTTATGCTTCATGGCTGGAGCTAATTTCAGACTACTTAGGGGTCAGAAAGGCTTTGCCTGTGCAGGGAAGATTATCAGAAATTGTCTTTTTGTAGTCCTTTGAAAAATTTCCTTCAGCAAAGACTGTTGAAGACAGGACACAGAGCAAGTTTTGCTGCTGTTCAGAAATGCCCCTTGCTCCTGTGCAATCACGTACCCCCAAAACTCTGGCCAGAAAGCACAGAGGAGGAGAGTATTAATGTTCCCTTGCATTGAGATCTGTATCTTTAATTATGCTAATATTAGTCTGTTCAGAATTTGTTTTTAGTTAACATTTGGTACTTGTGTTTTATTTTGCTCAGTGTAAGCACTGTTGCTAATGAAGCTGTCACATAGGTGAGATGACTTTTGTCACCCACATCTGAGCTAGTCACCCTGCATAGTCAATGGAGACAAGCAGGCATTTCTAGGACAGGAATCATCTCAGCTTTAAATAGACATGCAAAATAAATCAGATTCATCACACCCTAAAAATGTTTCCCACTGTTAACAGCGAAGGGAGCTGGGAGTGACTAGGTCAGAGGGAGGTGTCCACAGTTCAGTGAGATGAACATATGATGTTGTGGTAGTTGGGATGAGTTACCCCCTCTAAGTCCCCAAAGGAGAAAAGATGCTGCTGAGAAAGCCTAGATAGCATGCTCAAATTCAATCCCAATTTTTTAGATTGTCTGAGTTAGCTGAGGTCTACGCTATGTGTCCAATGTGCCGGATTACTGCTGGTCTGGATCTGATCGGAGTGTAGGAGATGGAGCTTTCATGGATGTAAATCTGTACAGCTCCCTTAATGCCAGCAGAGCTCTGCTAACTACATGAGTGCAGGACCTGACCGGCGGAAAGCTAATTCTCTACCTGAATTACAGTAGCAGCCAGGGGATGAGATAATATCTTCCTTTAAACAGGCCAACGTGATGCATGGGTTTGCCTTGTTCCAGCTGCCGTAACTTGCTGTAACAGTGATGGAAAGGCAGCTTCCGACAAGGGAAAGGGGGGGCCCTTTTGCAGTAACTGCAAATGGCTGGGTTGTACCCAGGGAATGGGTGTTCCTGGGGTGCTGTGTTGTCGTGGTTTAACCCCAGCTGGCGACTAAACACCACACAGCTGCTCGCTCGCTCCCCCCCGCGGTGGGAGGGGGGAGAGAATCGGAAGAGTAAAAGTGAGAAAACTCCTGGGTTGAGATAAGAACAGTTTAATAATTGAAATAATAAAATAAAATGAAATAAAATAAAATAAAATAAAATAAAAAATAAAAGAATATACAAAGCAAGTGATGTATGATGCAATTGCTTACCCACCTGCCAACCAATGCCCAGCCAGTCCCCGAGCAGCGGCCCCTGGCCACCTTTCCCCCAGTTTATATACTGAGCATGACATCATATGGTATGGAATATCCCTTTGGCCAGTTTGGGTCAGCTGTCCTGGCTGTGCCCCCTCCCAGCTTCTTGTGCACCTCCAGCCTTCTCAGTCGGTAGAGCAGGAGAAGCTGACAAGTCCTTGATTTAGTGTAAGCACTACTTACCAACAACTAAAACATCAGTGTGTTATCAACATTATTCTCATGCTAAATCCAAAACACAGCACTGTACCAGCTACTAGGAAGAAAATTAACACTATCCCAGCCGAAACCAGGACATGTGTTTATATCATGGTGGAGCAGAGAGAAAGGATCCTACCCCGTGGTCAGCGTTGTCAATAGATGCCCTTAAGTAATTTATCTATGGCAACATATCGTCGTCTCCAAATGTTAATTAATAATTGATCTTGTGATGTATGTAGAGGACTCTCTATAATTCAATTCTGTATATTTATGTCTCATTAATGACTCTGCCTTGTCAGATTTTATGGTGAAATAGTAGATCCCAAATTAGCATAATGTAACAACCAAATCACATATATAGCCTTGATCTGCAAACACTTTTGCCCATGAATAACTTTAGTTATTACAACTGAACTCACTGAGACTCACATATGCTTTTGTGGGATGAGAGACACGATGTTTATTGAATTAATTTCTTTCATACACTACATGTGTTGGAATGAAACTAATTTATGTGTCACATATCTGGGCATTTCTCAGCATATATTATGTAATTAATTTTTTTTAAGTGTAGTTCTAGTGAATTAGAGGCCTAGCTAATATTTCCAGTAGATATTTAGATAAAACTGAATCTGAATTCATGTTATGAGATAGAATTTTACTTTATATATATGCTAATGTATATTATAGTATTTAACATATTCTATTGTATATATAAGCAATTGTAGATATCTATGCATAGATAGGCATATACAGATAGATATGCATGCATATATATGTGTATATGTAAGTGCATGTAAGACTCACTCTCTCCATATATATATTGCATATATATACACATTCTATGCATTTGAAAACACAGACAATTGCTATATTACTAAATATATGTGAACCCAGGTATACCCACACTAGTCTAACTCAAACCCATCTATCTTCACTTTCAAATAAACAATCTGATTCTATTTCTGGAGTTTAAAATAGATCATTCCCTTCGTGGGGACCAGCGTGCTGTGTAATTCCGTGCAGAAGGAAACTCATAAGATTCAGTTTTAATGCTCATCTGGTGTCTCAGTGCGGACAAATGTCATCTGCTTTGTGTCCATGTGTTGTGAAGCTGAAGAAATATTGCACTTTGTAATGACACTGTGCTTATATATTGCTTTGCTGAAAAGAGGGAATGAAGGGAAGGTAAGAACCTTGCCAATAGCCTGCCAATTTAGAAATAGAAAATAAAAAGTTATCTGATATTTTTGGTTTTAAATTAAACAATAAGGAAATATACTGAGCTTGCTCTGAGGATGTTGCTTAATGATATACAAATAATCACTCCGATTGCAGTGTTCAAAATGAGTGTGGTTTATGATCTAATGTCTAAAGATCATTAACCAACATCTGCTATTTTCTGGAAACAGTGCTGAAAAAAGCCCCAAATATAAACTCCTTCAGTTAAATTGCCCTTTTTATATGCTGTAAGTAATGGGGAGAGAACCGTAGGGAAGTCTGGAGGTGCTGCTCACATTCAGGTAAAATGAGATTGTTCTCTGTCGTTCAGAATTGACCTGGAGAGATTACTTGGTTTCTCTTGTAATGGAAAAAGCGGTTGTTATGCTTACTTCTTTTATTTTAAATGGACTCAGGCAGCCATGAAGGCTTTTAGGCAGGATGTTGTACATTTGGCCCTCGGGGCTGGCAGTGCTGGCTTTAATGCATTGCTCGCTGGCCCTAATCCCTGATTCCGTGGATCTCAGTTAGGGTGCTCAGCGCTCCCACGTGGAGCTGATTTCTGATAGCCATGCTCACGTGGTGGTATGCCTCAATTCACACGATTCCCTGTTCGTGTTGGTGCAAAGTACCACTAGATGTGAGTAAAACTGTATGGGGTTGGACCCTGCAGGAGAAATTCTGGACTTGAGGTGTGTTGGTGTGTGGGTGTCAATCCCCTCACTTATCTGGCTGTGTTACTTGGCTCGTATTAGCGTAGGAGTTAAGATAAATCAGATGTGTACTGCTGTGCTTACAGACCAAGCTTGTAATGTATAAACGCCCTGTCCTCCAACCTCTCTGCTCATAAGATATCTTTATATTCACAGGCTTTTCCAATGAGCTTGTCAGGCTGCTTGTAAGAGGAAAGCTTTTTAAGATTGGATCTCTTAAAAAAGATGATTGTAGATAAAAGTGCATCAGTGTACATTAGGGATGAAATTTTCAAAGCAAGGACATCCTGTAGAGCTCTGTTTTGCCATTGTTGGCTTACGTGTTCCTTCTTTTCTGTGAAACGCAGTACAAACATCTCTGCCAGAGGCCTTTTATTTTGGGGTTGATCTGAATTTAAGGTCAACCGCTTAAAAATGAGATTAAACAAAGGTGATGAAATCATGCTAAGTGAGCTGTTTCAATTAATTTTTTTTTAAAAGGAAACAACCTACAAGGTGGCACTTACATTGTTAGAGTGGCAAACAGCTACCATTGCTGAATGTATTTCAACAAACACACGTCTATAGGGCAAGATATGATCCCATGACTCCTCAGTAAATGGAAGCAGCTTGGGATAGTTGATTCCTCAGTGAAACAGCAAAATGCTTTGGGTTTTATTTACTGTGGGGCAAGAACATACTTTGGGCTGGTACCACAGCAGCTGATGCACGTCTGATTCTCACCCTAACTTTCCCTAATGAGATTTATTTATGTCCCCGCTCCCTGCATGATCACCGCTCATTTAATATTGTCATTCAGGAGTCTGTGTGTTTAGGGTTTTTGCAGAGATGCTGATAATATGTAAACAGGGGTTGGTGAAGCTCAGCACCATTTGGTTGCATTTTTCAGTTCGTTGTTTTGACATGTGTTCGCTTGCAAGTGGTTTAAAACCCATGGTGTACTCCAGTTCTGTAAAATGAGGCAAAACAATCACAGTCCACCAAACAGACTTAACCCAGGCATGAATTTATTGGTGTTAGGGAGCTACTTAAAAGTCATGGACAATGACACCGTAGATGTGGAAAACAGTCTAAATGTTACTAACAGTTATTTAAAAGAGGAACCTTTTCCAAGCCTTTTATTTTAAGTTGAAGAGGGGTATAGGTAGAAGCAATGGTTTAGTTTTATTAAGCTAAACTTGTAATTTATCATCCCTCGGAATAAAATACTTCCCTTTGGATATAATAGAAGATGTCCCTGCATATATCAGGCTGGCCTTAGGTGTCATTTTCTTACAGGCAATTGAGAAATCTGCCTTCTTTTCCCTGTGATTCAGGATCCTGCAATCCAAGGGGAAAAAGTTTTCAGAAAGAGAAATGACAGTTCCTTTAAGTTTATGTTAACATTATCACACCGACTGAAAAGGTCAGGAAATTCAAGATTGTAATGTTACAGGCTGTAATGCTGGCTCAGGTGAGTTAACCAGCCTATGGAAGGCGGTGGACTTGTGCTGACTTAGCATGTACAGCCTTGGAGCTATATATTTAACCATTCTTGGTTAATTAATACACTCAAATTTCATTTTTATCTATCTTTGGACATGTACTGCTGGGGAACTTGAGCATAGGGGGAGACTGGAGTCTTCCTAGTGACTTGGAAAGTCGGGTACGAGCTGAACTTCTCTGCCTGCCTGCTTTAGGTGGACAGGCAGGGCCAACTAGACATGCCCAGACCACATACTACAGAGCTATATGCTGTGAGCTGTAATGTGAAAAACTTACTGTGCAGGAATAAAAAAAAAAAAAGTGCTAAATTAAAGATGCTTCTAACCTGACATAAATAACTTCTGTTGCCAGTCACCGCACCATATCATGGATCAAAGTTGGTTTTCACTAACAAACATTTGGGCAAGCAGTTCTGAATTTGTAGTTGACATTGGAAACCACTCCTGTGTGGTTTGCTGGGTTTTTTTTCTTCTTTCTGAGGTTCTTATTTTGAATCCACTTATAAGTCACCAATGTCATAAGCAAAATATTTCATTACTACATTAAAGGAAGAAAAGTGCCCTTGGCCTGTGGTCACATTGTCCAAGATTTTATGGTGGAATTTTAAATCCCCTAACCATAGGGATTTGTAAATTGAAATATAGATGCAACCTTGAAATGTACAGTTTCAGCATTGTTGGCTGTGATAAATATGAGCCATAAAGTAAACCTGTGCTCTGAACCAGATTGGATCAGGCATCGTTGCTGAAACTCCTTTGCCATTTTTCTGTGTTTCTCTTCTCAGCATCTGGTTCTACAGATCACTTTTCTCCATTTCAAGGTTGTATTTTTTTCTGAGGCTGGGGTTAAGGAATTGTCACATCCCAAGGGGAATCTTTGTTTTATTTTTTAATCTATCTTGCTGTAGCTTTATTTCTGCAGCAAGTGGTTTCAGTAATCCATACTGATGAGTTGTCCGCTCTCCAGGTAGGGTTGACAGGTAGATTTATGAACCAGGAGAAGATAATCTGCTTCCACAAGGGGTCACTGGTACCAGTGCACATAGCAACTAGTTTCTGCCATGCTTCTGTAAAGGGCAGGTTTAGACAAGCCTCTCATCAAAAGGAGTAAAAAAGAAAAAGGAGATCTTACTCTTTAGAAGATACCTACAAAGAAAAGGGGCAAAACAGATAAATGAGAATGCTTTTAAGATAACTTCTTTCCTTTCAGTAGTCAGGTAGCCAGATGTCAGAAGTCAGAAGTCCTTTGTGCCATTCCTGTCTGAGTTGGGACTTCACCGTTCTCTGCTGATGTGGGGATGCTTGGCTGACGTCGCTTCAGAGTCCGCTTTTTGGTGGCCGTGAGGATTGCTAGAGCTACAGATAGCATAACAGGAAGTTGTTAATTGATCTGTAAAGTAGAATCTGTATGAGTAATTAATATAATTTCTCCTGAAATCCATATGCCTGCCTGCCTATTGTTAAAGGAGGTTGCCACGGGGTGTCATTTTAGGACACTTCTCTCCTGGTTTCTGTGTGTGCAGGCAGCAAAGGTTCCTGGTGGCAGGGGACAAATCTCCCTTTTAATTTTTCAGTCTGCCTGAAAATCACCTTTGGAGAGAGGCAACTCCATTAACAGGAATTAATGGAGCTCTTTCTGTAGGCGGGGGTCTGCCCAGAGTGCTGGTCTTTGTAATAATCAGGACATTTCACAAGCACATTATTTCTGTGTTCCTAGAGCTTTATTTTGAAGCTGATTGTCTCAGGGTGCATGTAGCTCCCCAGCACACTCAAAAAGACCAAAAGGTTTTTGTCTTGTTTTGGCATCCTGTCTGTGTGCAGCTCCTAGTCCCCCAAGGATAAACAGAGGAAAGCTTTTCTCTGCTATCTGGTGATAATTTTCTAAAGGTCAATGTTGTCATCCCTTTTACAGGAAATCTTACCTGTCAACTGCTGCCCAAAATGGCTAGAAGATATTTCTTTGCATTTCACTTGCAGTGGGGCTTTCCACGTGCAGCACTGGCTAAGCCTTTTTGTTTTCAGATGTGCTTTGTGCTAATTTTTTTTTTTTTAAACAATGTTCTGCCTTTAAAATCATCATCCCTCTTATTCCTTCCCATTCACACCAGCTCCAAAATCCCTGGAATGTATGGCACGGATTCCTGACATAAGGCTTTAATTGCTGATATGGATTTTTTTTCCCTTTCTTTTCTTTTTCCTGGAAGAAGAACAAATTCAAGATTCATGCGAGGTGAAGAGACTGTAATTCCCAATGGCATTGTTTTATCTCTTAACATTTAGAGGTGACACTTAGAGCTGGTCAGTGTGAGGAATAAGTTTCTTGCCAGAGAAATTCTCATTCCCATCGGTTTTGACATGTATTTACTGGGTTCTAGAAGGACTTTGTCTCCTCCTGCATCCCCATTCAGCACTATCCGGTGAGGGGGTCGGTCTTGTACCGCCTGCCATAATCACAGCTGCCCGGTCCGCTTGGCCAGATGGGAGCTGCATTCACCTCTCAATTTGTTAGAAACAGATGTTTTCCTCAGAGGAAAGGAAAAGGGGATGGAAAAACATCACAGCTGCCATGAAATTTCCATTGTGGAGAGGTCTGTGTAATCCAGGGTGGAATTTCTGGTCACAACCTGCGAGTAAATGCCTGTCCTGGGAACTCTGGCTAATTTGTGCTTAGGTGCTCACCTCTCACCTGACGTGTGAGGGCAAGTGGCAAGTTGCAGACTTCAACAAAAGCTTCTTCACAAAAATCTTCAACAACTGAAATCAGTAATTTCACCCCACTGCAGATTCTTTTGGTTCCCTTCTAATTACCAGGCTTTTGTGGGATACGAATACTGCTTCTTGCCCAGCTGTAATCATATGCCAGTGTTTGGGCTAGAAGAAGGAACAAAATAATAAAAAAAAAGGAACATTTTAATTTGGATTAAATAAACATTTATCTCCTCGAACTGGTCAGAGAGAAATTAATTGTTTTATTCTTCTGATCTACTAATTATATGTACAGACAAGCCCATGTAAGCTTTTCCTGCATGCTCTATCATTAAAGAATGGATTACGTCTGAATTAAATTACTGTATTTCCATCAAAGGTCTTGGTGGGTCAGGGTAGTTGGCAAGATTTATAGGCTAAAAAGAAGGAGGTCAATGGATGTCCATGGTTAAGAAATATATTGTTCTGCTGGGGGAGTTATCCTTTCCTGAGAGTCTGAATTGCTCTTTTCTCATTCTTAGCATCTCTTCACACCCTTGCACCGCATGGACATTAATTCTAAACTCCTGTAGTTTCTTGTCAGTTCTTACCCTTTCAACCACCAAGAAACATTGTGTCAAGTGCATGCTTTCCAAGTCCCTGCCTCAGACAGGGAAGCTAAGAGATCACGATGGCAATGCTTAATTTTCCAGCATGAGATCTATTCTTAGTCCTGTTTTGTCTACGGCGATGGGGCTTTGTGTTTGCTGGCAGTGACTACAGATGCAATTGTTTTCTCACTGCTGTAACTATAATAGCTGTCTTCTGCCTCTTCCTCTGGCTACGTAGAAAAGCAGATGAGAGTGGAAAAGTGAGAAAATACTTGACAAAAAAATTATTTCTTGAAGGTGAGATTCGCGGGCAGAAAAGGCAGTAGATGTCACCTTCGGGTCAGCAGCGCAGAACAGTAATTTAAGAAAGAGGGAACAACTCTATTATTGTCTTAAAAAGTGACAGACAGCTTTGGACATCCAGTTGTTTTTCTACCCTATCATAAGAGGTCTTTTCCCAAATTTTTATATCATAATTAGAAAATATATATAATTATGACACAATCTGGAAAGCTTCAGTAAACGCAGAAAATTGCAGGTGTCAGATTACCTTATCCACTTTTCCAGGTAGAGAAAGCAGATCCGTGCAAAAGAGAAAAAATTGCAGACACATGAAATGGCCACTTAACAAAAATTAAATACATAAATACCTAAATTTCTGCTGATTTCTAATCAACCCTCTGCTTAGGCAGCATACAAAAGAAAAGCAGGAAATCATAAGCACCATTTGAGACTCGCTTCTCTAAGCCATATTAGTTGCGTTATTACCGTAATTAACACATTCTCTAAGAGAACCAAATACACCAGAGATTGCCCCAGGTTCTGGGCTTTGGGACAAATGACTTCTCTGTATGAAAGCCAGCAAAAAGGCAGAGGTTTCTCTTGCAGTCTCGGGGGCGTCAGCATTCCCAGCGACTGGGCGAGGAGCTCTTGCAGGTCTGGAGCAGAGCCAAGGTTTTATGAGAGGAGCCACGCATCCCTCCCTCGGTGCAGTCCTGACCTGTTCTTCTAGCGCACAGCGGTCCAGGAGATGCAGAGCTGGTTTCTATGTCAGCAACGCAGATGCACTAGTCACCAAAGGGGACATAATAATAATAATAATAATGAAGCACATGCACCAAGCAAGCAAACAAATTTTACTTGACCAAAACTCAGCAGACCTTTAGGAGGACCCACCAGCCTCTCCCCACCTGCGTGCAATTTGCCCTTGAGACTTGCCGATTTTCCAGCCTGGCAGCTGTGTGCAGAAAATCCCAGTGAGACTTTGGTGACTTGCACAGTTCCATCAGATTTTACTTGAATAGTTATTTACAGAGAGAGTGAATGAGTGAATAGCTGCCAGACAATTTGTAATGTGTGTTGCTGTAAAGCAGAAGATAAGACGGCATTTCCTATCATAATCTACTAACTCAGGCATGTGCAATCGTGCTGTGTTTTTTCCTGGTGCATGAAGCACTTTGTGGGAGAGGATGGAGAGGTGGCTGAGAACAGTGTTCTGACCTTGGAATTTGCAGCTATATATTTATTTGAACTTACGTTCTTCTCTGACTGCTGTTTTTCCGTGTGAGCGGTTGCTGTGACAAGGATGGGAGAGGCAGAATGCTGTGTGACTGTGAATAGACAATGAAAGGTTCTCTGTTGTTATGTTGTCCACATCTTTGGGAATCCTGCTGGTGGGAAATCTCTCTGGATCCCAGATGTTTGCCTGCCCAGGCTGAACCTCATACACCTATCTCAAGAGGTGAAAAGGAAGGGGTTTTTGCAGAATCATAGGAACTGAGACGTAATTTGGGTGTCCTTGAGTTCTCTCCTGACTGTAAAAGTGGCTGAGAAAAAGGGTGAAGCAAGTCAGAAAGGAACTAAGACATTTCCCATTAGATTTCATCATAAACCCTGGAAGCATGAGGGTTTTTATATTCCTGTTTCAAAATTTGTTGTAATCATATAATCTTCACAGTCTCATTCTCTAATACATACCGAATCACAAAATCACAGAATCACAGAAGGGTGGAGGCTGGAAGTGCCTCTGGAGATCATCTAATCCAACCCCTCTACTCAAAGCAGAGCCGCATCCAGTCAGGTTTGTAGTATCTCCAAGGATGGAGACTCCATAACCTCTCTGGGCAACCTGTGCCAGTGTTTGACCACCCACGCAGTAAAAAAGGGTTTTTTTTGTTCAGGTGGAATTTCTTGTATTTTAGTCTGTGCTCACTGCCTCTTGTCCTGTTCCTGGGTGCCACTGACAAGAGACAATGAGCACAGACTGTCTGGCTCCGTTTTCTTTACCTACCTCAGATATTTATCCACATGGATAAGATCCCCCTGAGCCTTTTCTCCAAGCTGAAAAGTCCCAGCTCCCTCAGCCTCTGCTCACATGCTAGATGCTTCAGTCCCTTCATCATCTTTGTGGCCTTTCTCTGGACTCACTCTACGTCTCTTTTGTCCACGTCTCTTTTGCACTGGGGAGCCCAGAATTGGACATGGTCAGATAAACTAGACACATTAACAGTCAGATGCTTCAGACTTATCTATCTAAAAATTTTTTTAATCTTTTCATCTTGATTCTGTGTGATGGAGGTTTACATTGACCTGGTATGGAGAGCTCAAAGACTGATAATAATTGACGTGGGAAGGGACCTTTTGAGGATCTAGTCCAATGCCTCAATCAAAGCAGGGCCAGCCTCTAAGTTAGTTCAGGTCCCTCAGGGCAATGTCCCACTGAATTGTGAAACTCTCCAAGGATGATGATGGCACCGCCCTTCTGGGCCCTTGTGCCAGTGCTGCCTCGCTGTCATCAGAGAGAAGATTTTCTGTGTGTCCAGCTGGAATTTCCCTTGGTACTACTTATGATTGCTGGCTTTTGTCCTTTCTCAAAAAAACTGTTAACTTTTTTTTTCAAAGACGGAAGCTAGCAATTAAACATTATTCTTTTTTTTCTGTCTCCTGCCCATTTTTCATCTATGACATTATGCTTCACTCATCCATGGCTGATTGGTTTCTCTATTAGCTTCTCATATGACAACTCATCAGAGACCTGTTGGAGGTTGTCTGCTGCATTATTGTAGGATCTCAGGCATAGACAAGGAAAAGATGCCGGTAGATGCTGCACAAACAGAGAATGAAAAGTTGGTAACCACCTGAAAGACCTCGCAAAGAGCTCCATTTTGAGACTAAATGTTGTGGGTCAGCATACCTCCTGGTTGCTTTGGGAAGAGACTTCATGTGGTGTTTCTGGAAGCTTCTGCTGTTATGGAATCTCCTTTCTTGTAAAATAAACCTTAACAAAAGGATGTCACAGACAGCCACTTGAGCCCACCTGCAGCATAACTGTTGGCAAGACTTTTTTTGGCCAGAAGGTACTTCTGAAGAGAGGTTGAGGGGCTACGCCAAACCAGCATTACAGTTTTACAGAGACTTTCCCACAAAGATGGTGAAGAGTCTCAAGAGATACTACAAAGACGCCTAATTGCGAAGTTGGCAAGCGATGAGTGGAAGCAGGGATTATGGACTGTTCGGCTGTGCGAGTTGACCTTTTGATGCTGAATAAAATGAGCAATAAGGTGGAAGAGTCCTTGAGAGTGAAGGCCAGTTGATTGTTTGATATGACAGGGAAAAGGAGCTAGGAAGATGAGCAAAAAGAAAGCTAAGTGTGAGGCTAGGGAATGATCTCTGCAGCAGCATTGTGGATCGATACACCATCAGGGTACGACTGAGTTTGTCAGTGGCCAGGAAAAGGATGTTGCAGTAATTGAGACATGAGGTGATGAGAGCCTAGATAAGAATTTAACAGCATGGCTGGGAGTGAGAGGTGCACCTGAGAGATGTTAATCGGAAGGAATCTGCAAAATCCTGGGTACGTCCACAGAGCAGGCAGGGCTCTGAGGGCAGCTCATGGGGACCAGCCTGCAGAAGGCTCACTCCAGGCAGGTCAGCAACCAGAAGCAGTGAAGTTGTGGTGATGTGGGCTTTGACGTGGGCTGGCTGTACTCAAATGGGCTGTTACGAGTTCAGATGCTGCTGCCGCTGGCTTTCACTACTCCTTTGCTTGTGTGCTCCACATTTCTTTGGGGGAAAAAATTGCTTCTAAAACTCTAATTGTTCCTTTCAATTTTTTTTTCCTTTGGGTTCTTTGGCCCATGGGCACATGAGTAGATGGAGTTTCCAATTTCTAGGATTTGGCAGCTTCTCAGATCTCCTTGTTTCCTGCAGATTCCCTTTCTTTCTCTTGATGCTGAAGTCACTAGCATGGCACTGGTAGATACTGAAGAAAACTGAAAAATTAGGGATGTTTTCAAATTCTGGAGGAAAACAGAATTTGGCCAGTTGAAGAACTGTGTGCAGGAAATTAAAAAGCAAAACCCAAACAACCTCATCTCCCCAAGGCAAACAATAAAATCAACCAAAAATATCGCCAAAGGTAGAAAAGCTGATCACAGTCCTGCAGGACGTTAGACTGGGAGGCAGGGCCGAAGCAGTACGTTATAACATAGCCACTATTTCCCAGTAGCTGTAATTCAGCTCCAAGTCTTCTTTCCAAGTCACTTATCTCATTAAAATTTGTCACATGCCCTTTCCTGAGGCCCGTTTGCTGCATTTTTGTGTGAGCAGCACAGTGCTTTGGGAGGAGGCACGAGCCTACCGCCTTGGAAGTGGGAGTTCTGCAAATGACTTTAAGTCATTTGGCTCCAAGGTGCGCAGGGCTGAGCTTCACCCACCACGCCAGCTGAAATCACGATCCTCCTCTAATAGGGAAAAGCTGCATCTGTTAAGGAACGAGTGCTGCCTTACAACAGATCATAAATATGGCCATGGGGTTAATATTTGTTTTTATTTACAGTGGCACAGGAATGAGTCTGTTTTACAGTTGTGTGCACATATGTGACACACATATGTAAACAGAGGTAGAAACTTTAGAAATGTGAGTAGGATTACTCATAGGGAAAAATCACCATTTAGAAATTCTTTGTTACATCTGCCATGGATTATTTTTCAAAGAAGTCTGAAAACTTTGAATTAACCTTGGTACTTTAAGTACAGTCTCTAGGGAGCCGTAATAAAGCTTGTGCTGTAATACCTTTCAAAGTGAGCAAGTACAAAAAATCAGTGGGAGCAGAGGGATGCAGCAGCGTAAGAAATGTCGCCCGTGACATTTAAACTCCAATTAATCTGCTGTGACACTAGTAACATTTGTTGGTGACTTAGGGAGAGGATGTTTGCAGTGGTGGGTGGGATCACATATATCATCTGGTTTTAAGGCCTTGGATGAACCAGTTTCCCTGTTTTCATGGTGCTGACAGGGAGCTTTTTACTGAACCAGAGAAATCCTGGTAACAGATAGTTTGTCAGGCTGTATGCTTTAGTCCGCTGTGGGTGATGCGGTTCATATTTTGCATTACTGCTCAGCAACGTGTTAAAATCTTGTGCAGGGAAATTCCCTCTCATAGGATAAGTTAACCGGATCCCTTGGCTGTTCAGTTCTTTAGCTGTGATCTGTTTCTGTGGCACGAGTACCACCACGTCAGTGAAAACTAGACAGAGGCCACCAAATAGCCATCAAATAATTTTTCTCATTAATACTTACCAGAGTGTTTGTCCTATAAGAAACACACAATTAAAGTCATGTCTAATCCCTGAGCTATGCATTCCACAGGGGTGATGCAATTTCAGCTGATAACATAAATGGATTATAATGAAATTCGAATGTAGCCAATGCGGGGCTTTTGGCTTTAAAAGCAAAGAGACCCCAGCTCTTTCTGGGGGTAATGTTTTAGGGTGAAGGTGTTTGGTGTTTCTGCTTCAAGATATTGTTTCTACATTTCTTTTTTCATTTCTTTTTTGCCCTGCAGTTCTGAAAATTTGGCAATAGATGTGAACTTCACTCCCAACCTTGACGTTTTCATTTTTTAAATCTAAGACTCAGCAGGATTTGGTTTTGCCCTGAGTCTTAAAGAAAAAAAGGAAACCCAAACCAAATACAGGATGAAGTCTGATAAATTCTTTACAGTGTATCATTCCAAATATAAGAGTCAGATGTCACCAGCTGCGATTATTTGTCTTAAACTCTGGCAGCTTTACATGTCAGGGAAAAATTAAATTTCATTCTGCTAGACTTGTCCTATGCTGTTTCATTTAGCAAGTTGGCAAAAACAAGTGTATATGGTTGGCCTACGCATGCACACGTTTTGATGACTGGATTGTGTCATTTATTTGCTATGCTACTCTTGGTAAAATGTGTATTTGTTGTACTGCTTTTGATATTTTGGTTGGGTTTGATATTTCATTAACAGGAAAGAACAGAAATAGTGGGTAAAGCTCTTAGGTAAAGCACAGCATCCTCAGTCTGTTTGGGAAGTGATGTGCTGTCTCAGTTTTGAGTTGCTCTGGGGGAATTAATTGGTGTCTGCTGGAACCGAGCCCGAAAGTATCTTTTAAATTACACCAGTGCATTGCCTGTCTTCTGCTAGCTGGAGTCCTGGCAGGACTTGGCATGGTAGGTGCATCCCATCGTACCTCAAACACCAGCGCTGTGGGAATCTTCCCCAATGCCTCGCTGCAGGGCGGTCCCTCCTAAAGGTATCTGATCCCTGTTGCACTACCCTTGTGCCTCTAGTTAGTGTAAAGAAGCCAGAAACAGAGTAGGAATCTGATGTAGGTCTCTTCTGAGAAACACAAAGAGTTTTTCACACCTCTTTCCCCTCTGTCCACCTCTCTTTT
Organism: Balaeniceps rex; assembly: GCA_013401315.1. Lineage (NCBI taxonomy): Eukaryota > Metazoa > Chordata > Aves > Pelecaniformes > Balaenicipitidae > Balaeniceps > Balaeniceps rex. The sequence goes on along the minus strand of VYZW01010752.1, from coordinate 23,593 downwards.
GGGATCCACCATAAGGATAGAAAGCTGACTTCTCAGAGGAGTTGAACTCTCTTAAAAAATGTAAACCCAGTGCAGATACTCTGTATGAAGGTGATAATGTGTCCTTAGCTGAGGGCCATTTTCCAAGCTGAAGGAAATAAGTATAAACATTAAAAGCCAAGCATGGTTTAAACCAAAACAAAACAGAACAAAAAACACCTGCAAACCCCAGAAGACTGCCAGATTCCAGAGTCCTTATTTTTTGAGTCCATGCTCATGACCCAGCACAATATGATAAATTATATCGAAGAGTATAGAGCCCAGAAACTTCTCATTAATAATAACCCTGGGCTTTTATGTATTTATTTAAAATCTACTGGAATAGGTAGGAGCATCACAGATTTCCTAAATATCCAGGTCTTCAACTGGTTTAATGCCTTGGTAAGCAAAAGCCGGAGCCTGTACTCCATACTTTCAAAACAGAGTTGAAATTAGTGGGTAAAACTATGTAACTATGTTAACAAGGGCCCTAAACTGTGTTAACAAGGGCCATCTAGTCCCAGGTAGGCACATTAAAACCCTGCGGTGCAAGGGAATAGGGCTGGCAGAGTGGGACCCTTCCTGTGTATTCAGAAATCTGTTAGATTTTGATGTGATTTTTTTGAATGAATGAAAAGGTCAAGGATAATCGCTGCAGAAAAAGCTATTTATCATCATGCCTGGGCAATACAGGGGGTAGCTTAAGGGTGCAGGTTTGCAGAATTGCAGCTCCTACATGTCAGACAGATCCAGGGTCTGCTTGCTGCATGCTTGGAGCCAAGACCATGCTGCTGTGCTCTGCTTCTAGTAGTGGCTTCTAAAAATTACATTCAGCAAGCTCTGTTCCTCACTGCCATCTCCTCTCCCAAAAAAAATCCTGTCGGCTTGCACCCAGATAATATATCAATCAGTGAGACTTCCAAAGCAGGAATTGGCCATTATACAGCTGATTGCATAGAGCCTGAACGTGAATGCAGACACAGATCCTGCTGACAAGCTTGAATAACACAAGGTAAGACTTAGCAAAGCCTGGATCCTTGTGGTGTTACTGACCGGTTTTCCCCCAAATCCTGAGAGCAGGTGTGTGACTGAAGGCGCACACCCTAGTGTAGTGAGTACAGAGGTCCTTGGTATCCAAGAAATGACGTGTGGCCGGGGAGGAAAACCAACAAAGAGCTGCATTTGCCTCCTTGGTGACACAGCAGAGCATGGATGGGAGAGGAGGTGAAGTTGACACGATTGCAAAGAGCAAAGTGCCATCCCTGCCCAAAAGCACCCCAGCCTGCATGAATGGTTGCATTTCCCTCTTCAGCACATCACAGGGCAGAGGCATCACCACTGCTGGTGCAAGGCACACGATGGCAAGGATTGAACTAATTGTAACATCTCTCCTGCCTCTGCTGTTCCTCCTCAGCCAGGTTTCATCTGTGTTTCCCCACATGCCTCAGCAGAGCTGAGGAGCTGCCTGCAAACCCCCAGCTCTGCTTGTGGTCTTGCATCCTCTAGGAATCCAACCACAATCCCAAATGTCCCCAAGACATTGTTCTGGATGAAGAAGGTGGTACAGTTTTGTCCCCTTTTGCAGGCATTTTGTATTTTTGGTAAGAATGCTTTTCTTTTAGCATCTTTTTATTTTTTGCATTTGTTTTGCCTCTCTTCTGTTTCCCTCATTCCTGCCTAAGCTGAAAGAAGCCATGTTATATCTGAGTTTACTCTGCAAAACATGGAGTTGAAATTAGCAGAATGAATTAGTCCATTCCCAGTTTATTAAAAACTGTTTTTCTGGGACTGATAAGGAAACCAATTAAAAGCCATGAAGTCTATTTTCATAATAATGCTAAATGGGGCATTTCATAAATTGAAGATTCACCATGCAAAGAAAAAGTGATTTATGGTAGTTTATTAAAATGAGTCCAGGATTCTTTAAAGAGCAGAGTAGTTACTTTTTTCCCCTCTTGTTTTGAAATTTGTCCTTAATTCTTGCTCCTCATTCAAGCAAACTTCCTGCAAACAGCCAGGAGGCCATTCAACAGCTGTTCCATGGACTGAAAGTGATGGGATATTTGCTTGAGGACACAGCAGAAGAGGGTGAATTATATGCGGTGAACAAATAATTTATTAGGTTGGCCCCATTTCTTCTTTGTCATTTATCTGTGAACAGATCGCAATTTCAGCAGTGCTGTTTGTTTTTCAGAATTTGACACACGAAAACATAAATAAACAAATGTGACTGCTGAATTTCTCATGAACTTTAATCACTTACTTATACAACCAGATATTCAAAGCATATTGGTTTTGCTCTTTTAGTTGGATATGTGGTACTGGTTTCAGTCTCCTAGATGAATACGATTTAGTGACCTCTGGGATAAATTAATGTGCAAAAATCAAAATGTATTTTCTGTAAGACTTCTGCAGGATCATTTTAGAGTTCCAGCCACAGAATTATTTTTTAAAGATTTGGGGAATGGGAAGGAGACTGGAAAGAAATTAGCAAAACAGTCAAATTTATTTCTCCGCTGTCAGACAAATATGTGGAGAAAGTTGGTTATTCTGACAATTTCTCTGAGGGATTTAGCCACCTTAGTCAGCAGATATGATCGCAAGTGTAATGATTGTGCTTTACAGCAGTTTTAAAGTTAAAAACAAGAGGGTTTTATTGATACTGTCTGTAAACAGTGTTATACTTTTCACTCATGTCTAAATGCCATGTGCATATTAAGTACCTATTCTCCTAGCAATAAACGTGGTTTAGTAAAATTTATATTTTGATGTGCGTGGAAGTAAATCAGCAGAAGATTGGGTGAACTGAAATGTATAAACTTTTCTAGCTGAAGGAACCAAATTGAAACGCAAAACTAGTTACCTGCTTCATTAAGAAGCATGAGTACAGACGATTTTTATAAAAAAAATTATGGGAAGCAATTGGCTAGAGAGTGATTGCAGGAGATAGTCTCTGTACTAATTGGCTTGTTCAGGATGTACATAAAATCCGATTTACTAACCATTTGTAGTTTTTGTAAATGATACTATTATGGCAATTAAAGGATGAATCATTTTTAAACAATGTTGCTATATTAACTTAAAATGATCGTCTGGGTTTAATTCAGATGTAAGAAGAAACAATTTATTTTAAAATGTTACCTTTCAGGTCTCATTTCTTTGTCTGCGCTCCGAGTGCCTATCCTTTTGTCTGCTATATATTGTAGGTTCTCATGCTCAGGCTGCAGATCCTAAGGGTGTTCATATAAACAGATGTTCCTCATATCCTGCCTGGGTTGTTTTTTTCCCTTTCTTTATAGAAGTCATAATTCTACTGTATGTAGCGCTGTAGACATTTTCATGGTAGAAAGCCACAGTGTCTTTCATAAATGCCATTTCCCATGATGGACCAAAGAGCGTGCAGATCCCACAGTGATAGATGTTCATTTGAGACAGTCTGGGCAGCAACAGGAGGAAATAAATGCGTGAGATGCCGAGGTAGTGCCTCATGTGGGAAGGATGTAGTTAACCTTAGGGCGAAACAGACTAAAATGTAAAAACAAACTTATTAAGAGATATTTCACCCAGTAGGTTGGAGAGAAAAGTGAAATTTTCTTCTGTAAAGGTCTTTTTTTTTTTACCTTGTGCTTCATCTATTTCACTTTCACTTTGCTGAGATTTCCTCTGCACACAGAGCAATTATTTCTCTCATGTCTACATGACTGACCGGGGGGGGCATAGCTAAAAAGGATTCTTCTCCTTGGCTTCAGACCCTGAGGGTCTGCCGTGCAGGCTAGCACTGAAAAGCTCTGTTTGTTAGCTGGGGGAGGAAGGGGTCTGCAAGCTCCAAATCAAGAGATCACTCATAGTGAAGAGGAATCACAGAACTCTATCCTTGGAAATGGGCTGAGAATTGATGGATTTTTTGAGGGTTTTTTTTCCTTTACTCTTCGAGCAGGTGGAGGAATGATGGATTTTGTTTTAATCCAGCCCTGTAGGATGAGAGAAAATGGAGCTACGTTGAACTGGCTACAGAAAAAAAAGCCGCTAAGCTTGCTACAAATAGATAAAATGTTTCTCACAGTTTGTAAAAATTGAAGTAAAAAATGAACTGAGATATGGAGACAGCATGACTTTTGTTTATAAATATTTGTATTTCATGCTGAGAATTCCTTCAGCTGCGTACATGCATTTAAAAATATCTGAACATTAAAAAATCTGACTCCAACAAAGTAAATTCAATGGATTAAACGTTACCAGAATTTAGTTCTTCTTGATGCAGGACAGAGTGGAAGTGCCCGCTGTGCAGCTGATCGTGCACAGTGTCCGTGTTGTTCTTGAGCCCAATTCCCTCTGAACCCGTGCTCACAAGTTGACACTGCATTTTGCAAACCACTCATTAACACTTGCCTTTGTGGCCCTGGATGGGTGAGCCATGCAGTGATATAAACTGGCTGCAGTCTGAACAAGTGTTTTTACAAGCCTATTTATTTTAGTAATTCAAGGTTCTGAAATATAGCTGGGGGGGAGGGTGGGGAAGGCATTAGCACTATATAATTCTTCTAAACTATTGACCAAAACCCATATTCAGATCTTCAATCATGTGTCTTAACCCACTTTTCATGCATCCTGTCTCTTTCCTTTGTTCTTCTCCCCTTTCCCTGCCAAGCCACTCCCAAGCATGGAGGGTCTTCTTCCTTCCCCCTTCTCCTCCCAGCTTGTGTCCATTTTGCACATTCTCATTCCAATGTTCTCCTACTAAACATTAATTATCTGCTCAAGTCCTGTTAATAGGACTCTACAGATACTAAGTAATATAGACTATAATATATCCAGTGCTTTACACTGTTTGTCAAAACTGGTTGCAGGTAGTTGTTAAAATCCTTCAGTTATCTGCTAAAACCAAACTCTTTGGAAAGTAGAATATTATTTTTTTTCCATCCCAAACACTCATTGTTTTCCGTATCTTACCTCCACTGAGATAGATGGCAGTGCTTTCACTGGCTTTGACAAGATGTCTGACTACCTGCCTGTTCTCAAATATGCCCGGAGGTCACAGAAGGAGGCATTTTTCAGAAAGGTTCGGATTCCAGCCCGAGCCCCGAGCCCACACCCTGGGGTTTCAAAAGGATGCGGCGGAGAAGGTTAAGCTATCCAGAAATCCTCTTTATAAATATTGATGAGGGAGCTGTGGGGAGCTCTGCTGTGTTGAAAGATGCTACTTTCATTTGAAAAATGCAATGAGGAAGGAACTGAGCTCTTTTGAAAACCCATGTTTATGGGTGCCAAGCACCTGAGAACATGAGTAGTGAACAGCTGAGTAGTGAAATGCTTTATCAGTCTTGTGACGGGGATGAAGCCTCCATGGAAGGGGACAAATATAGAGTGGAGATACCTTTGTGGCTCTATAGTTTATTTTGGAGGATTTCCAGTCATTCTAACAAGCTTACTATCTCCCAGCATCTCTCGGTGTGCACTGACAATCTCCACGCTTCAGCAAGATCAAGCCATTGGGGCCGTAGTTGATCAGTAGTGTAGGCAGCGCTCGGTGCAAAGGGAACCTGGCAAGGATCCTTTGCAGCTGTCTCAAGGCAGAGTGAGTTCAGGACCCACAAGGAGAATTATCTGCAGTTGAATATTAAAATATTTGTGTCTGTGCGAGAGTTTATCTTAACACTGTTGAATTATATCTTCAGCCTGAACTAGAAACATCTACTGCACTGAATGTAAGGCCCTTGACTGTGTTGAGCAGCTTATCTGTATTTGTTCTCTTTGAAAATGTTTTGTTAGCAGAGTCACTTCTCAGAGCTGAGCAATACCAGACAAACAAGCCAGTGTGCACATTTCTGGAGGAATAGCGATCCTCATTTGTAGTTCTTAGACCTAAAGGGTTTGGTGGCCACTAACAAATTTCTGCAACAGCCTTCTGGAATGGGCAGGTGCAGTTATCCCTGTTTCTTGAGTAAGGAACTAGAAAAATTGTGAATTTCAAGTGACTTTCCAAGGCATAGACTTCCCAGGGCACCGTTTTGTCTGCCCTGTAATGTCTGGCTCACCCTTTGAATTGATGTGTTCGAACTGGCATGCCAAAGCTGAAGAAACAACTGGGGCATTCCAGAGCTGAGAAAATCATGTAGATTCATAATATATTTAGTTTACAATTAACACATGAAAACACAGTGTATGTTCCTATTACTTGACACAAATGAGATGTCGTGTGGAGGAAAGAAATCTCTGACAAGTTTACACTTTTTTTTTTTTTTGGATTTTCGTTTCAGAAGACACTTTGCCTTTAAGGTTAGAATACAAATTTTATTTTTTGATATATCTTTGAGTTCAATCACTGTTTTCCTTTTTAACACACTTTGTCTGTTGCCCTCTCTTAATGATGCCATGGTATTCGTCTTCTGAAACTTGTCCCCAACACATGATTTTTTTTTTATGTCTTTGTTTATATAATGGATTTTAAACTGTCTCTCTTTTAAACTGTGCTGCTCCTGACACATAGAGCAGCACTGCAGAGGAGGTGGAGATGGAAAACACAGTGCCAGTGAGCTCCCTGCCCACTGAGCATCACACCTGTAGGTGACCGTCTCCATCCTTATCCTGCCTGGGAGCAGACAGTGCCAGCACAGGGACTGGACCTGTCCAGAGAAAGGACACAAGTCCAGCACGGCTCTGGTGAGGAAGAAGAGGTCAGGGACACATTCCCACAGGCTTTATTAAGGACCAAAAACGATCGTTGTGTGTGGCCTTCTCCACTTCTGGCTACTGTGTTGTTGCAGCAGTTTCATCCCAAATGTATAGGGTGTTCTCCCATTTTTTTGACACCTCCGAAGTGAAAACTGACTTTTATCCATTTTAGAGAAGAATTCAGAGAAAACCCTACACAAATGAATGTCAAAGATTAGACACTTTTGAATAATTTTCAGTAATCTGCAGATTTGTGTCACACAGTGGCTGTTAAAGTCTGCGTTCAAAACATTTCTCCAGAGAACACTCTCAGGTTGCGATACAGTTAAATGCTAACTAAATATTATGAACATTTCAAATATCTGCTTCAGAAACTTAATTGTGTCATGATTCAAAGTCCATAGGCTTTAGTATCTATAAGAATGCTACTTAATTTTCTGCAAATGCTCTTGGACTTATGCTCCAATCAGCTGGAATATTTTATGCATAATCATGTGGTGCTCAGTGCCCATAATTAACAATTGTGTGTCAATTTGTCAAGCACCATAAAAGACAAATGGGAACGCAAACTGTGGTCTCATTTTTCTATGGGTCAGCAAATATTTTTCATTATAAATCCCATTTTCCAGAGGACTTCCTGAGATTACTTTGGTATTTTAGTCATTTAAAAACAAACAGTAGCCAGTTTGCAATTACATTCATTCCTGACTGGAAACTCTTCTGGATACGGTACTGCAGTTTAACTTATGGTTTGTAAAATAAGGGAGAGCAATGTTCCTCCTATAGGCTGTCAGAAATATCTGGCAGGTGGCTAAATTGTCCTTTTCATTTTCGGGTAGATGCTGATCTGGTGAGCTGCCTCTGCTCCTGGATTGTCACGCAGGGCATTGCAAGGTGCTCAGCTCCTGGGAACATCAGGACTCGTTCCATTTATCTCATTGCAGCTGCTCTTTCTTTTCCCCTTTTCTCTTTCATTTCTCAATTCATTCCCAGTGCTGATAACTATGTAAGTAAGGGTAGGACATGATCATCGCATTAATTTCTGAGTACCTTGACATTAAATCACAACCAGGCAGCGGAAGGAGGATAATTAAAACAAACAGACAAAATCAATCAATGGTTCCAGCAATCAGTTGCACATTCCCTGCTAGTGGACTAGAGCTGTTGTCATCACATCAGTTTTCTTCACAAGGTGAAAAGTCCTTCCTGACCCCATTCGGTGAAATAGGACTTCAACAGGGCAAGTATTGAAAGGGTTAAGACATTTTCTAATGCATTTCACTAGACAGTCATATGTAAATATGATTGATAGAATATATGAAGGCTCTACAGACTGCTGGATTTCTATCCTGCCTGATGAATCTGCCCATCTCAATACACATCTGTGGTTTCTGTGGGGAACAGGTTTGTAAGTAGAGTTGAGCAACTTGCTGCATTTATTTTGTATACCCATCATCTCTTCCGGTCAGAAATCCCAGTATAGAAATGCTGGTTTAGAAGCAGGGGTTAGTTTTTCCTTGTTTCTTGTGGATAATACTCCTATAGGACCTATCTACAGAATAAATGTAAACCAAAAAAATCAAAAACCTTGACAATTATGAAACTGGAATAGTTTGTGCATTTTCTAGCATTGTGGTGTTTTGGTTTTCTTTTTTGCAATTTGTTTTTCTTACCTACTGTTCATCGGTTATCCCATAAAACTTCCAATTACAGCTGCTGAAATTGCTGGACACCAAGAACAGTACAGGAGATGGAGAGACTGACAGTGCTGCTTCCACAGACAAGACTTAATATCTTGCTAATCCCGGCTGGTGACCCTGTATAACTACTTTTATATGCCTGTAGAGTAAAGAAAATATGGAAGAACCTATTTTAGTGGGAAAAAATGTGGAAATTCTTTTGGCTACTCAACTGCCTTGAAAGTGGGGTGACTGAACTGAATTTAAGTCATAGCAACTGAAGAGCAAGGGATCATTGTGGCTAACCTGGGAAGCTGGGATTTGTTTGTGGAGTTTTTGTAGGACATTTAAATTTTATGTATGATTTGTAGTTACTTGCTGAATCAGAAAGCAAATGCAACTGAAGGGGAGGGAGGATGTGGGCAAATTATTCTTCACTGCAAAATGGTGCACCTCAACCCTGGTTTGAAAGAACCACTTGCCGGGGATGGAGTAGCTGCAGTTGCAAGGCTCTCTCTGAGTATATGAGCCTTTTGATAATGCTGTCACATAAATGCCACATATTGGCTCATTCTGTAGATTCTTTTCTCACTGGGAACTGTACTAAAACTTCTAAGAGGTTTATGAAACTGCTATTAGACAGAAATATTTTTTTCTAAATGGGATTAAGTCCAAGAATCAGTCTTTAAAGATTCCCTACATTCCTTAAACTATCACAGTCCATTTCCCGTGTGTCTATACCCACAGTTATTTTCTTAACACTCTTCTTTAAAATTATTGGTGAAAATTTGACTTTTCTTTTTGATCTTTTTTTTGATCTTTCTGGTGTGCTTCCCCTTTCTATTCCAAATGTCTTTGACTTCTCTACTCTCTCTTACTTCTCACACAGAAATTAAATACTATTCCAACAGAGCACAGCAGAAGTAAAAACTGTATATTTTGACATGATGAGATATCCCAGTGCATTTGACCCAACATTCAGAATAAATCCTTACTTCATGCTGGATGACTCACATCAGGAAACAACTTTTTGTAATGAGTATGTTTTTCTGTAAATATTAAATGTCACATCTGTATTATAGGTATCAATTGTGTGTTTATGACAGGGCACTGACCACAATACCATTCAATAGGCAAGGTTGTCAGTGTAGTACTACAGTTGCGATTGAAACAATTTCTTCTTGAAAACTTCATTTGGAGCATCCCCCACTGATGTTGTAATCACATATCTCTTTTTATGCTTCTGGTGATGGGTCTATGTGTTTGAGGTGGGTCTCAGGAGAACTGTGCAGTTGCAGAGATTGAAAATAAGCTTCACAGTCTACTAGCTCAAAGTGAGGCCAGGGTGGTAGCTGTGAAATGCCATAACCATCTGACAGCAGGTCAGATGACCACTGAGAGGTCTCAGTCCGGCTCATACTGAAAGTGGACTTCATCATATAAAACACAAATAGCAGTTACCAAAACCCTCTGAGACTATGTTCTTTTCTCCCTGTATTTAGAAAAGAAAATGCTCTGACTTTGTCTTTGCCCAAGATTTAGGAAAGGACATTAAAAACTAGGGCTTAGCATCTTCCCTTAGCAGGGAGATGAAAGAAGAACAGTTTGGGATATAAGGCTTGAACCATCTCTTGGTGCATGGAGTTTGGGGACGTACAGTCTCTTCATACAGGTTTCATTTTAGAAGTGTTTGAGACCTTTTCCTTCCACTTTTCCCATTGGAAGGCTGATTCCAAACCCAGTTAATGGCTAGGAACTTTATTTGCATTCCTAGCCTAAATATATTCGTGAACAACCTTTATCCATTTGTTTTGTGACACCATTACCTATTATCTTGCATAGTTCTTTATTAATAATTAATAGAGTATTAATTAATATTTAATAGAGAGCAAACATATCCTCCCTTACCTTCCCCCTTAGCTGTTCCTCTTCATTTTGCTAGACTAAACAATCTAAGCTCCTCTAATCTCCCTTCAAGAGAAAAAAAAAAGCTCTCTCCAAACTGATTTTTGCAGCCTTTTTCTACACCTGGTCCATTTTCATTTTATGATGACGATGGCCAAACTCCAGCTTGCAAAATGCACGTGGCTCATAAGCTCTTGCAACGTGTCTCTTTTGCTGATTATCCAGCGTTAGTGCTACTGCCCAAAATGCAAGAGAGGTGTCTTGCCCAGCACTATGAGGTAAGAAAATAGAATAGGCACAGGATCAATATACAATGCTCTGATATGTGTGTTGCTTCTAGTATGAAGTAGCAGCTTCCAGCTGTGCTGGGTATTCCACTATGCTGGCAGGAACTCTGGACTGAGGATGCGGAAACAAGGTAGGACATGGTATTTCAGCAGGGAGATGTGCGATAGGAGGGAAGGAGGGAGGCTGATAAGGTTGAAGCAATAATTCGGAGATGTGTAGGCCACAAAATGTGAAGGCGAGGGGGCTGCATCCTTTGGGCTGTGAGCATTTTGCAATGGGCTTATAGACCGTTGCTCAGATGAAACGTTAATGTACATAGTCTGGAGGCCAGCTGTCCTGCTAGCTTTAGCACCCTAGGATGTGTCTGTATGGCGGACTGCAGTAACACCTGAGCTGTGTGAACATGCTAGCCGTGGCGCCGGGAGGCTGTTTCAGCGTGATATTCCACCTGGGCTGATTAGCCCTTCTCACATAGCCGGGCTGCTCCCAGTGCCAAGGCTGGCTCCTATGGTCAACCTGACCTTGGATATCACGGCCAAGCATTGTAGGTGTAGACGATGGGCATATAAACAGCAGAAAAATCTCCCAGAGTCTTGAATGTTTGTCAGGTACGTAAATATCTCAGATTATTTTCCTTAAATTATCCCTATGGGGATCATTTATGCAGCAGTTTTATAACTAGTTTCTGCATAAAATACAGTCCTGGTACTCAGGTTATCTTTTATGTAGTCAAACATTTTCTTGTTTGCATGCTAATCTAAACTCTTCATCACTGAATAACTTAAGCAGCCGTAGTGTGGTTTTCTTATGGTGCTTTGCTTTGGAAAAGAAATTGAATGTGTCTGCTTTTCTTAATCATAAATTCAGTCTCCTGTTCCTTTGTTATAATTCTTTTGATGTGAACAAAAATCCAAATCCGTTTTTTGTGAAATTTAAATAGCAAGTATATTTAAGAACTGCATGTGTTAACAATGAATTCTCTGCAACTGGATGCTTAGTAAAAGCTGGGGCAATGTCTGTGTTTAAAGAGTTCTTTCATTTTTCATACTTTACTTTTGATTGTGACTGAGATACCGTTTCCAGCCTTGAAATAAGTACAGGATGTGCTGTTCCAAAGTGGTAAAGTGATCAATTCAGACGTCTAGTTTACTTTCTTCAGACTTCTAGTTTACTTTCTTCAGGGCCCTCTTTTTAATGTCTCATAGAAAAGTATAACCCTGGCAAAGGAGCCTGGATGACATAGGGAGCCTGGATGACGTAGGATTTCCAGTTTGCTGGAGTATGTTGGGCTGTGGCAAAGTTTAGGATGTAAGTCTGTCTCACTGAAGAGCACATCAAGTCATGACCATGAAGAGTAACACTTCTGTATAAGGCTCACCCATCCTATAATACGAGGGCTGCAGCAAATCTTTAAGCATTTAACACGCAGCTATCATTATATCCGCATCTATACATGTGCTATATGTGCAGCACTGCACATTGCTGAGGCTTTGTCAGCCCAGATTTCCAAACTCTCAACTGCAACCTGCTTGTATGTGACTACAGCTTCTAAACTAACCTATGTTTAATTTGCCGCCTTTTAAACCTTTTATGCTGTGATGACTGCCCTCACGGTTATGAGCGGCCAGCTGCTTCTTGGCCAGAGAGCAGAGAGATACTCTTACCTATAGGCTGAGTATAGAGGCGTTACTATGCCTCCGCTCTTGCTTTGGGGTGCAAAGCACTTACTTAGATCACTGACACAGTGTCACTGCAAGCTTTTGTTTGGACCCAAACCATTTCTTTTCACCTAGCCAATGGTAGGAGGGATGCTGAAGGTAAAATAATGGTAATTTTCTTACGCGGGCTACAACAAGCAGGGCAAGTGCCTTCCCCTGCAGAGGCTGTGCCCAAGGAATGCCTCAGGGTGTAAGGAAGGGACTTCACTGTGGCACGAGACATCTTTGGGGCCCAATAGTAGTCCAAGACCCAAGTCAGGACAGGGTATCAACTGAATGAGCGATTGGGGTATCCCAGAGGTAGATATAAAACCTGTCCTTAGGAACTCTCAAGGCTGAGTCTAATGCAGGGCGTGACTTGGTCTTGTCTCTGCTTGTGGTTGTGCAAGATGTTAAGCTTTAGTTGTTGTTAATGTCATTTGTCTGGTGCTACACATATCTTCCACAGCTGGCAAAGCCACTGAGACATAGTATTGTGTGGAAACCGTAATGCCACTTCAGAGTTACTGTCTATAATCTAACAACACCTCTGATTTGTTTTTTTCCATCTTTTCCTCTTTTTTTTTTTTCCTGTAAAGCTTTAAATTCCAGATTGAAAAAAACCTCTGAAAGTCTCTGCTGTAGCAATACCTGGAATGATAATTGGATCAAATGAATAATGCACATTTATACTCATAGTCTGAAGTGTCCTAGTTTATGTGATGGATTAATCACCTTTGCCTCGTGAGTTATGTCATCACTTCCAAAATAATAGCTTAGTTTACATAGAGTGGCTGAAGCCATAGACAGCTGCCTTATTAACTGCTTGTTCATAGCAACTCTATGAAACTAGAATTTTAGTTCGTGGTAATGGTTAAAGAAGGTGGCAAAAAACCCCAGGAAGCCCCAGTTTACTTGAAATAATCACTTTCATCAAGATGCTGTCATCATTTTTTAATTATGTTTTGCTGGTTTGTGTATGGGACTTGTTGAATAAAGTAATCATGTTCACAGTTAATCAGGACATATATGATTCCCTCTCAAAAAGAGGGAAGCCAAATGGTGGCAGATGCAGATCTTATTTCAGCTGTGTCCTGTATTTAAAGAAAAACCAGCTGGGAACAATAGTTATTATCATGAGTGACACCCAGCCAACATATGCAGTGTTTTGGACTCCATTATACATATGAAAAAATCACAGTTCACAAAACACAGGCACCAAATGTTTTTTATAATAACTCATCCCTGGCACCAAGTATCAATATTTTATTGGAAGCTGTAAATGAGCACATTACAAAACTGGATAATTTTAGATTAGGGTAATTACCATGTGGGTTTCAAGGGGTGGGGGAAAACAGGGCTTTTGCAAACTGTTCCCAAATTCGTATTTGATAGGAGAAAGAAATATGGGAAGACCTGAAACAGGAAAGCTGTCCCAACTCTTTCCAAAAGGCTTTGTAAAGGTAAAAAAAAAAAAAAGAAAAAAAAGGAGTAACTACTATTAAATGATTTGTTTTGTAAAAGTATTTGTTTGTGCTCTCTAAGGTGTAATAAATATTGTCCAAAAGGCAAAATATGCAATTCTGTAAGACAGACTCAAAACACTACAATCAAATCCTCCAGCCTGCTGAGAATGTTCAGCCTACCATAATTTAGAGTGTGTCATTAATAACTGACACGCTTTACTGACATATTTCTTTTTCCATCATGTATATGAAATTTTAATCAAATTGATCTTAGCGTACTAAAAGCATGATCATTTGCTAGGAAATTTCATTGGGAAGGAATAAATACATTGAAAAATTACAATTCTGAATGCTGAAAGACAACTTTAGACTTCCAGAAATGTATTTTCTGTGACATTTACAGTTTTCCATCATCTTCATGTAGGGCTGTGACATGTAAACTCTTTTCCCAGCACAAATTTGGGTTATAAATCTAAGTCTCCAATATCACGTTCCAGAGTAAATAAAAAGAAATCAAATTTCTGTTGAGTCAACCGCTTTTTTTCTGTTCAGAACCAACTTCTGATTTTTTATTTAGTGGACTAGTTCCATTGACTAGTGACTGAAAGGCTAATACAAATGCAGGAACAGCCACAATGGGTCAGATCAAAAGTTGGTCTAACGCAATATTCAGTCTTCGGCTCTGAAATGAATGCCTAGGAAGGAGTACAAGAAGAGGGCAGGCAGGTATGGTTATTTCCAAAAAATACTTTGTATTGCAGCACTTCGTTGCTCAAAGACTAGCTGAGCCAGAGGTCATAGCCCTTGACAGGTTATCATTCTTGTGAATTGGTCCAGTCAGCTTTTCAGCGCATGTAAACTTCTAGCAGTCACAGCTTCCCATGGCAGGGACTTGCACGCAATTTAACGATGTGCTGTATGAAGAACCACATCTTTTTGCTAGTTCTGAAGCTACCACATGCTAGTTTCACGTGATGTGCCCCCATTCTCTGTATCTTCAGACAGACCAGTTAGTTGTTCCTTTCCACCCTTCCCATTCCCCTAATGATTCTGTGAATGTCTGTCACATCCCATCCTTAGCCATCTCTTTCCCAGGCTGAAAAGCCCCTCTCTGCGTAGTTATTTTCACTTGGAATCTGCTCCATGGTGTTGAGTGTACTTGCCACCCTCCTATCGGTCCATTCAATTTTACCATGTCTTTTTAGGGTGGAGAAACCAAGAGATAAGATTGAAATTTTTACAATGAGAGAATGATATTTCTGTTTGTCTTCTTTTCCTTTCCTAGTAATTTCATTTACTTTCATGAGCACTGAGCTGAGCTGTCCGTAGGGCTGACTATTGTGACTCAGATCTCATGTGTGCATGATAATAGTCTGCCCAGACTTCATCACGCTGTATACAAAGTCATGATTGTTGGCTTTTTCCACATGTCCAGCACTCTAAATTTTTGTGTCTTCATTTTTACCTGCTATTTTATTGCTTGGTCCCTGAGCCTCATAGAGTGCATCTGTATCTGTGGTGTAGGAGCAGGAGAGTGCTTTTGAAGCAAATCTCCTGGTCATCTCCACTTACTGTGCATTTGTACACACTGAAGATGATCTGAGGGTCCATGAACTGGACTCCTTTGAGATGTAATTAAACCAAAAGATAAGCTCCAGAAGTGCAACTGGAATGCCCTGTCTGCAGACATTCAGTCGATAGAAGCAGACTGGAACTAGTCCAAATTAAATAAAAAAACCCCCCACAAAACCAAAACCAATCCTGAAATGGGGATCATGTATGGTGTTCAGCAACAACTGTTTCACTGGACACATCTGCTCCTCTTGATCCTCATTTCTTCCTGGTTTTGACATGGCTTCAAGTCCTGTTGCAGTACTTCTCCAGTTGCCCTCATCTTTACTATCCAGAGCAAATTAGTGTCATCTACAAGTTTTGTTACTGTACCGGTTACTGCCTTTCAGCTTCACTAATAAGTATGTTCAATATCTGGGGTCGCCACGCCACTCCCCTCTGAACATCATTGGTGACCTCTTCTCATTGTGAAAATTGATGTGTACCTTGTGTTTTCTTTCTGTAAGTCAAACTTGCATCCTTTCAAGGACTTAATTCTTATCCTGTAGGTGTTTGGATTTTTTGAGACCCTTTGGATGAGACATTTTGCTGAATTCCTGACTGTATTAGCTAAATTTGCTTTATCCATACACACAATAGTTCCTTCAAGGACTGCCACTGTGACGGTGAAGTATGACTTCATCTTTACGGGAACTGTGTTGACTCTGTTAATTTTTATCCATGTGCCCACTAAGTCAATTGTCTTTTATAGTCATTACCAATTTGTCTCTCTTGGACATTAGGCTCTCTGGTCCATAGTTCCCAAGATCCCTTGTCAAATCCTTTAAAAAAATTGACCTTACATTTTGCACAGTTCAGTTCTCTGGTACCAGAGTGGTCTTTAGCAAAGACTTACATGCTGCGACTAGTAGTTGTGTCACTTTATCTTTCATTGCCTTTTGAACTCGTGGTTGAATACCACCTTCCAGTTACTGATCTTTCTGTCTGTTTGCTCCATAATGCCTTTTACTGGCATGTCATTTGGGAACAGGTTCTTTGAGTGCAGCATTTGAAAATTTCCACCATGAGAGCTTCCTGAAATTCCTCAACAGTGAGTGTAGCTGAATAAAACGTATATTAGTTTTTCTGCTCTTCTGAATGTTCCTTTTACACCCTATTTGTTGGCCTGTCATCTGGGAATTATTTTATTTTCACATGTTTCCAGTTCTCTGGCAATTAGACCAAGCAAATTTAATTCACTTATCAAAACAAATCATAGAATCATAGAATCACAGAATACCAGGTTGGAAGGGATCTCAAGGATCATCTGGTCCAACCTTTTTTGGCAAAAGCACGGTCTAGACAAGATGGCCCAGCACCCTGTCTAGACGAATCTTAAAAGTGTCCAATGTTGGGGAATCCACCACTTCCCTGGGGAGATTATTCCAATGGCGGATTGTTCTCATTGTGAAAAATTTTTGTCTTGTGTTCAACTGGAATCTCCCCAGGAGTAACTTGTACCCATTACCCCTCGTCTTATCTATGTCACTCCTTGTAAAAAGGGAGTCTCCGTCTTCTTTGTAGCCACCCTTTAAATGCTGGAACATGGTGATAAGGTGTCTCGTAAGCCTTCTTTTCTCAAGGCTGAACAAACCCAGTTCTCTCAGCCTTTCCTCATGTGGCAGGCTTCCCAGCCCTTTGATCGTATTTGTGGCCCTTCTCTGGACCCTCTCCAGCCTGTCCACATCTTTTTTTGTATAGCGGGGACTAAAACTGAACACAGTATTCCAGTTGTGGCCTGGCAAGTGCTGAGTAGAGTGGGATAATGACTTCTTTATCTCTGCTTGTTAATGCAACTGAGCATCCTGTTGGCTTTCTTTGCTGTAGCAGCACACTGTTCACTCATATTGAGCTTCTTGTCCACCAGGAGCCCCAGGTCCCTTGCCACAGAGCTGCTCCCCAGCTCCCACAGAGCTCCCCAGCTCCCAGCCTGTGCTGCACTCCTGGATTATGTTTTCCCAGGTGCAAGACCTTATATTTGTCTTTGGTGAACTTCATATGGTTCTTGTTAGCCCACTCTTCCAGCCTATCCAGGTCTTCCTGCAGGGTGGCTCTCCCATCCAAAGCGGAACACTTTCAGTTGCTAATTTCTGGGAGACGTCTTCAGCAGCTTGGATGTGATCCTCAGCTTCAGCCACCAAGCACAGTGCAGAAGAAAATATTTCATAGAAAAGCATGACTTTTCGTTCACCATGTCCTATTGCGTGGCAGCATTCATCTTCCGGCTCACATTAGAACAGCATGAAGGTTGTGCTAGACATCAGTGGTGCCCATGAGCCTTTGAAGCAGCTGAGACTACGAGGTACACAGGGAAATGTGTGTCTCCCTTCCCCTAAACACGTTAGTAACTTGCAGTAGAAAAGGTGTCGTTAAAAAATAAATCTACTTCTTTCTAATTGCACATATTTTGTAGTTTTGGGGTCAAGATATTAGACCAACATCGCTGAGTAGGGATGCATTTTCCTTGTAGATCTTCATGTATTTCTTACCATTTCTTACCAGCTCTCTTCTATTACTGTGATTGAGTCTTAAAAAATAATAAAATAATAATAATAAAAAAATCTTGGCTGTTTCCTGTAGTTGTTCTGTGAATTTGAATACATGTGAAGGAAGTATACTCAGGGTGAATGTTTCAGTGTCTGCTTTATATTATTCTTTTTCAATTAAAGAGAAGTTGCCAAAAGTAAGGAAGGGAAGTACATGAGTTTGAGGGAATGGTATATTCTTGAAAATTAGCATAATTGATGACTGATCTTCGACATTTGATTTAGTGAGAAAGAAAAAAGAGGGACTGGTCTTGAATGAATGAAATGTTGAGGAGTGATGAACAAGCTGGTGTAGTTAATATAAATTGTCTCTCTAACCTTGTGGTGACAGCAGTGATTATGATATAAAACCTTTTTAGCCTGCAGGATTATCACATTTCTCAGTACTCTGTTTTTCCGTTTCAATAGGCAAAATTTCACTTATTGGCGCATTTGATTGGGGATCTGAAGAAACCAATTTTCTGCTCTTTTTGAGATGGAAACTAATCTTGCTGGACTTCTATTTAAGAACTCTTGACAATGCTTATATTTTATTTTAGGAAATTGTTTTCATTACTTCAGTCTGCTCAACCAAAAACCTCCAGGCACTTTATTCAACTTTAGATACGCAAAGTGAGATAAACACATAAATTGATGGTGTGCAGTGATTTACGATTAGTTTAACCTTTTGCTGTTTTGACGTCTAGTTTTTCCCATCTATCATGCTTAGGATAGAAGTAGCCACGGTGAAGGAGTGAAAAAAGGAAAATAAAGTGCCCTAGTCATCCTTCTATCAAACAAGGGTCTGAGAAATCCGCCCTCTACCATGAAACTTCTGGTTACTGTGAAGCCATAACTGGCCTCATAAATATACCAGGATCTGTGATGCAGTGCTCCTTGGTGTCTGGTCTGTTAAACTCTTTTAACTAATGATGTGAAATACACCTTGGATTAGAGACAAACAATCTAATCTGGAGAATCTTTCAGGCAGATATTTTTTGAATACTTAAAATAAACCTAGTATTGTTATTATATTGAGTAACAACCTCTCCTTTGTCAAATGACAAACGTGCTTCACAACCATAATCTTCTTTGCAGTTGTTCTGCCAAAACTGCTAATAAATGAAATCCTTATTGTTAGGCATGTTTATGACACATTTTGCTTCGTTCCTGAGCTACTTGCCTTTTTTTTAGTACAGTTACAGAATTAACATACTTCTGTTATATATTTATAAATCTTAAATATTATTAACTTTGAATCACAGAATTAAGTGCTAACCCTGATTATTCTTTCACTGTGAGAATGGAATAAGCATTTGTGCATTTAGTTTACAAGATAACATCTGGTGCAGAGGGTGCCAAACAGCCAGCTATTCTGCAAATTGAGTGCCAGAAGATGACTTTTAAACCAAAGTCTGTGCTGCAAAGACAATGCTGCAATGCTTGGACAGAATTCAGAGGATGTGTGCTGCAAGGGGACCGAGGCATGCTCCC
Source organism: Balaeniceps rex (assembly GCA_013401315.1). Lineage (NCBI taxonomy): Eukaryota > Metazoa > Chordata > Aves > Pelecaniformes > Balaenicipitidae > Balaeniceps > Balaeniceps rex. The sequence continues at coordinate 4,238 of VYZW01010752.1, read as the reverse complement.
CCGACATCTCTCGCTGTACAAACAGGGTTAGGCACCTGCTATTCTCTATGCACTTCTTGCAGATATTAATAGAGTGGTTGAGACAGGACTCCGCTACATCTCTGGCCCCTTCAAGTAACTACCACACTAGGGGTGTCAATGAGAGAGACCTTGTCTGCTTACTCCCTGCTTGCATTAGGGGTAGCTCTAGCTCAGTATAGATTGGGGAAACTGGGTCTTTGTGTCTGCTGTTCTCCCCTCTCAGTTCACCACAGGGTGTTCAAGCATAACCTTTGAGGCACACCAGTCCCATCCCCTGTTGGCATGGGGCAGGATTTGTCCATTGCTTTAGGGGGTTCCTGGCACGGATGCCCAGGAGCAGTCTAGAGACAACTGCACTTCAAAATCCATTTGCAGATGGGTGGTTACTTCTCACTGTTAGCGTTCAGGAGCCCACAGTGCCTTCTGAGCCAGCAGTTTTTAAAACACAAGTACTATGCACTAGACACTCTCCTGAGACTAAATACCCATGTTTTTCCTATTCTTTTAAGAAGGCAAGTCCGTGGGAGTGTTCCTGAAAGCAGCTGCTGCTGGTTTTCTGCAGAAACGAGCCTGGAATGACAGAGACTCTTGGTCTGGCACTGCCCAAAGCATTAGAGCAGAGAGAGGCTAAGAACCAGCAAATCAGTAAAACATCAGATGTGAAATCAAGATTTTGGAGGTACAAAAGTCTCTAAATGAGTTCATATGGGTTTTTAGACATTAGCAACTTCCCTTTCTTTCCCAGAAAGCTTTATCTTCAGCCCCTGGATTCCCTTGGCACACCAGTTGCTGTTTTCTGTGATCAGACTGAATCTAAAGTTTCTCTTTTTAGCAACTTGAAAGGATCTGTGTCCTATCTGAACAGTTCTACTGCCATAGAGCAGCATACATCGTTTAAACATATTTATGTTATTATTAAAAAAAGAACTTATGTGGCCAAATAACAAATCCACGTGATCTGCTGATGAGCAGTTTGCTTATAGTTGTAAGTATATCATGTACTTGAAAAGCATGTAAGAATTGAAGCAACAGTAAATCAAAGAGCATTTACATGCAATCAGACAAGGGGCCAGTTAAAAGCCTACAGAAATGGAGGCAGCGTAATCCCAGACCCTCCAGATGGGACAGTGCAGACCTGCTTTTAGCCATATCACAGCCACATCAATACTAATATAAAATTTACTTTACTCTTTCTTTTTTTTTTTTTCAAATGGTTCGAAAGAATTTTTTTCCTTCCCCAAATTTTTCCCTCTCTCCTGCTGTATCATTTCTCTTTCCTTACCTAGTTAAGCTATTCAGGAAAATACACCTTTTTGTTTCTTTTAATGATCTGGAGCAGAATTCTTGAGTTCATACTGCTCATTCTTCAAGCGCTCTGTTCTGGCCCAGAGAGGATTAGTGTAATTCATGTTACCACAGTGTTGGAAAATATTATTGGGAAGGGAAAGAGAAGTTTCAGTTGTATTAGAGCATTATAACATTGCCTTCACACTGCATCTTTGGAAAAATAATATATTTCTAACAATGCCGCATGGAATCTCAGCTGGAGTTGACTGTATAGCAGTATGTACCTCATGTAAGATCTAAATTTAATCTGACTGTAGCCAAACAAAAGCAGATGCAACATTAGCCATATAAGTGGGATATAAATAATAAAGGCAGCCACTTTGCCGGGACAATCTTTAACAAAACACTTTTTTCCTATTCAATTTTCACATTGTTATGTTGTTCTAAGGGACTGATGGCAAATGATCAGGCCGTTTTGATGAGGATTTCTGACTGACATCGGATTTCATTAGAGGCATTAGTATTGAAGGGAAGGGTCACAGGTTGGTCATGGTTCATTCTACCTGCCTATCTCACTCAACAACAACCAGGAAATGTCCAGTAATTTTCTGGTTTTATGCTCCTTTTAACGTTTTAGTATTTCAGATGGGTAAAGTGCAAGTTAATCATGTTTATGCATTAATAAAAGGTACATAAAGCGTTTCGGTTATTCAGTTGAATGAAATTATTTCAGAGATGTGGTAATAACCTTAAGTGATGTTTTGAATACACTTCATATAAATTAGATCCATTAAATGGGACAAAAGTGATGTTTTGTAGGCATCCACTACTAATTGGCATGTTTGTTAATGCCTGCAGCCACTCTGAGCACATCCTGGTAGCTCTCCTTCATTTTCCAAATTTTTCCATACTGTGTACCTTGTATTGCGAATAGCACACCTACCCCAATTTTCCTGTCCCAGGCAAAGCCTCCATAGATAGGAAAAATGGACTTTCAAAGCCTCAAGGATCATTGAGCTTCTTTCTGAGGTCAGTGTTTTTATTGCCTGCACGAATTTCCAACCTGAGTCCATCAGGTGCCCAGAGATGAGAGGTATCTCCTTCTCTTGCAGTTCCTACTTGCTCCAACCCTATGCAGAGCAGTTTTCAGGCTCACAAGTGGTAGGGGGGATGAATCTGAATATAGTGATTTTTCTGCCCTTTTGGCATGCCTCTGCTGGTATAATAGAGGAAAGACCGTATTCACCTGTCTTTTGTCATTTGGATCAGAATGACACATGTTGAACGGTGGACCACTCACTCAGGCTTTGCATCCAGAAATAAAACAGGCAGAAGAACAACAGAAGGGAAGGGGCTAGCTCAGAGGAAGAGCTGTTTAATTCTATGGTGTATTTTGAAATGTGCCTTTGTGGAAAATTAAGGGCATGCCCAGTTCAAATAACGTAAACTGATCTTTATCTGACGTAGCAGTCTTCTTCCCCAAAATTGGTGCTAACCCCCATCTATAGTAAATAATACTATAATGTGTAGTAAATATTTGAACTCTTCTTCTTCATCTTCTTCTTCCTCAATAAATGATGATTGCATTAAATAAATATTTAGCAATTAGATACCATATCTGTTTTGGCTTTTTTCCCTACTTGTGGCTTTGAGCACACTACAAAAAGACTCAAAGCTGTGTTTGGCTCTCCCATGCTTTCCACTTTTTTCTATGTAAATATGCAGTTGAAATTTCCTGTTGTATATTTTTGAACTTGGCAGTGAAAAGGCAGTTTAAAAGCCAGTCTATGCAGCTTACCAGAGGATAAAGGAAATGAGGAACAAGAACAGTCTATAGCTCCAGCATAGATGTAGTTACACAGCAGAACAGGATATTGCACTTTGCAAGTCAGATTTTCTGCGCTTCTCCTATAAGCAAACCTGGGGCGGGAAGGGAATAAAAAATCTAGTGACCAGAGATCTTAATATGCTGGAATTTTAGATGGTCATTAAAGGCTCCAGCATCTGTTTTGAGAGGTGAGAAATGCTTTGGCTCTCATTGATTAAGTTCTTTGGTGCAGAACGACTTGTAGAATTGAACACACAAATAAAAACATTCTGTTTGGCATGTACATCTTTAATGTGTCCATTATTGTAGGCAGAAAAATATTCACCTTCCTGCATTTTATAAGCTCCAGGCATAGGGGGAATAAATACGTACTTGAAAGCACAGTACTAAAGATCAGAAATTTGGTTTTAAATGTAAAAGAATTATATTTGTCAGCTGAAGGTAACAAAGCTTACATACGTAGTCATTGTTTTTGCTAATTCTAGACTAGCAGCAGCACCGTACTATTTTAGTCTCCACCCTCAACAATATATCTTGTTCTCTAAAACGTATTTCCTCTCTCTAGTGAGAACTCTTTTTGTTCCTAAACAAAGCCCTGAAAAGGTCACATTGGAAATTTGAGTTCCAGGTAATTCAAACGTAAGCCTAAGTTAAAAAATGATGTGTCTGCAGCTTGC